>JAAAKG020024133.1:0-20087 GCA_010014905.2 Druon quercuslanigerum | reverse complement strand
CAGCAGCTCCACAAGGATGTCGGTTTTTTGAGAAAAATAAAAGAGCCAGAAAATTGGCATCGGTGCCCAAAAATAGCTCAAAAATAGCCCAAAATTCAGACATAAACGGAATATCGAAATTCGATTGTGGAGGTGCTAGCAGAACGGACCTCCGAAAAGATCTCAATTTTTAGTTGAGAGCAGTTAAATTCATAAAAAAACAACTAATTTTCAATAAAATAGTAAAATCCTTTAATTAAACTCTAAGATGCCGTACAAATTATCAAATTAATAATCTATATTGAAAAAAGATTAATTTGAGACTCTATGTAGACAAGAAGCATTAACATCAAAATTTTTTTTGCTTGTTTGATACAGATTTTTAAAAAATAGTTGAAAAAAATAAAAGTAATGGACTTTCCTATCATTTGTGGGGTTGTAGTCGATGAACCGTTCTTCCTACTTTACGCCTGAGGTGATGCAACCCGAAAAGCGAACGCGTATCCGGCGTAGCGTAGTGCGATCCCCTAAAAGGGCTCCGTCTTCCGCTCATAGATAAAAAGGATTGAATTCGCAAACTCTTTTTATGTTCTCTCCATTATATGGTTTTTTGTGCTTTTTCAGATAAAAGTCTTTAGGAATCATGTCTCACACATCCATGCTTTATCAATATTAGTATTATTTTTAATTATTATAATAATTATTGTTTATTACAAATTTATTTTTAAATCTTAGATTATTATTTGCTTGTTGGTTTATATTTTAAAAATGGTTTATAATACATGAAATATTTCTTTCTACTGAGAATACGGTATGTAAATAAATTGTTTAAACAATCTGTTATAGTCTACAACAATTTTATTTCAGAATGGGGTTGAAAAGTCCTTTCTTTTAACTCTTCACGTGGAGCAAGGCAATAATTAATATAAGTTAAACAAAATATATGTTTAGACAATTTATTATTATTTGTAAATTGTTTTCAACTTGTTGTCCATTTTTTAATTAGAAAGGTAATAATTAATGCAAGTGAACAAATACAATTTTTTTTAAATTTTACTATTCTTTATATCTATCTTCTGTTGATAATGCTAAGGAATTTGCGTCTTTTTGTAAAATTTTTAATTCTAACTTTTCTCTGTCTTTTAAGGCACATGAACAAATAATAAATTAATGTCTGCAAGAGTCATTTTTCAAAATAGATTTCCATTTTTTCAGAATTCTGCACTTTTACTCGGATGCTAATTTTTAAGAATATTAAGTGAAACAAAAATGCTATTTCACAGTATAGATTAAAACAAAGGATGCAGAATACATAAATAAATTATTGAATTAAAAAGGTGTCAATGAAATGATTTGTTTTTAATGGCATTTCGTGTGAAACAAGAATGGAATTAATATTTCTTTATGTTTTTATTTCAGAAAATAAACATCCACAAAAGAAAAAGATTTCTCAACCAAATGATTATCTTTGATCTTTATTTATTATTTCTTTATAGCTGAAGAGCTAAAAAAGTTGAAAACTTTAGAAAAAACCCGGAACCTTTTAGCATTACTCTATGAGAAAATAGTTACAAACCATAATAAATTGCTCAGAAAAATAATTTGCTAAAGAAAATCTTGGCTTGCTAAAATCGCTCTAAAACACGATACTTGTAAACAATAATACATTTTTTGAACAATTATATTTGTTCACTTCGAATAATTATTCAATTTGACAAAGTGAAGAGCTAAGAAAAATGAATTTTTTTAGAAAAACAGCGATTTTTATTATTAGTTTAAAAGAATATTGACAGAAATAATAATAATAATAATAATAATAATAATGGCTCAGTTGGTTAGACGCTCGGACTTCACCTCAGACGTCCGGGGTTCGATCCCTGAGCCGGTACCTCTGGAAATTTTTCTATGTACCTTTACCGAGGTTCTGGTGGTTCGGAACCCACCTTAAGCTGCAGGTCCCCCCATCGTGCACTTGACTGCAACCCATTCCGTCAATAATGGGGTAAAAACCAGGCTTTGTCGAATATGTCGTGGCACAAAGCTCTCTTCAGATCACTTGATTGCATATAAAAATGCGTCCGTGACTGATGATGTATACCGGGATAGCCCCGTGCAAAACTATTCTGAATATATGAAAATCCAACTCTAACCAAAAAGGTCTCCGACACATTGGACTGTCACCATCTTAAGCCTGTGACAAAGTTTTAAATTTTTTATAATATTACATACATATACAATTGAAAAAGTGATTTTCGGTTGTAATTCTAGTATTCACCTTTCCTTAAATATAGTAAAAATGAAAACTGGGTATAATGTCAAAAAATAAAACTTTCTTCCCTTATGTTCAAAATGCATAATAACATTAACGAAAAGAAAACATTAGAACTTCAGAACAATTTTGTTTATTTTTTGAACGATTAAATTTTTTCCTTAAAATTTCCTATATTTCATTGTAACCCTTGAAACTTGCTTACTTTTTTAATTTAAAATTGTGTACATTAAAATCTCTTTAATTTTGAACATTCGAAATTTTATTTCCTTCATTTAGAAAAAAAAAACATTATTAATATTTCATTTGAATTAAAAAAAAAGAAAGGATGAAGAAGTCTGTGGTTTTAATTCTTAAGACTAATAAACGGAAATGCGTAGGGGTAGAATAAAATAGAAATGATTTGATTATTTGAGAAATAAAAGGCTAAATAGAAGTTTATAAATCATCTAAAATTGGAAACAGAGAGGAGCACGTAATCCGAACAGTGTAGATAATGAAGCCGCAAAATTGGGGGTGAGTTGGCAAGGCACATTCGGACTAATTTACAAACTGTATTAATGCGAGGAAACGCAGGAATGGCATGAACGCGGCGTGAATTTAAATCGTCGTTTTAAACGGCGCCCGTTGTCTAGCGTGACGATCTGGCTCACGTACTTGACGAAGACGACTATATGGTTGTAAACTCGATGTCGGTACACGAGCCACAACCAGAGTCAGAGAGCCAGAGAGCCAGAACCAGAGCCAGGCGATTAGGGGTAGCCGGAACGATCAGACTCGGAGGCTGCTGAGTGAGGTCGACGGGATGAATCTTCAAGCACAACGAGCTGCGTCGTTAAACGAAATACAAACAAAAAATCCAATCTTCTCTCCTCTCTCAACCTTATTATCCAAGAGGAATTTGCGTCCCTCACAAACTTAAACAATTCAATAAAGTCTCACTCATGCTTTTTTTCCACAAATCACATTTATTCATAATATTATTTTTATCTCCTTTATGAGCAAAATTACTATATACACAAGTTAACATCTTTCCCTGTCCCTCGGATGCATTTACTTATTTATTTTCATAAGAATGAATCGATTTCTAAACATGTGGGTTCTATACTTCAAGGTGCAGAATCTTGTAGAAATGAAATTTTTTGCTTTTTCAAAAAAAGTAATGTAGGTGACAAGAATGTTTTCTATTTAGTAGTTTTTAGTAATTCATTTAGTTATTGAGTTATTTATTTAGTTAGTTATTTATTTAGCTATTGAGTCGTTGAGTCATTCATTTAGTTACTTGTTTAGTTATGTAGTTATTGATATATTTATTTAGATATATAGTTTCCTAATATGTAATTATTTAGTTATTAAATTATTTTGTTATTTAGTTAATTAGTTCTTCATTTAGTTATTTAGTCAGTTAGTCATTTATTTATTTAGTTGTTTAGTTATTTATTTATTAAGTTACCTAAATATTTATATATTCAGATAGTTATTGTTTTATTTAGTTATATAATGAGTTATTGAGTTGCTTACTTACTAGTTTAGTTATTTAGATTTGTAGTGATTTAGGTATTTAGATATTTAGTTTTTTAATTTTGTAATTATTTAGTTATTTACTTATTTAGATATTAGGTTGTTAAGATATATCATTACGTATGTACTAAATTAGTTAGTTAGTAATTGAGTTATTAAGTTACTTATTTATTTATTTAGTTATTTAGTTTTTTAGTTATCTAGTTATTTAACTATATATCCATCTAATCATTTACTTATTAAGTTATTGAGTTATTGAGTTATTTAGTTATTTAGTTATTGAGTTATTTAGTTATTTAGTTATTGAGTTATTTAGTTACTTAATTACAGGGGCGGATCCAGCCAGCTACCTAAGGGGGGGCGATCGTAGAAATATTATCTTGAAATTCTAAAAAAAAAAAGGAAATTTTTGGCGGTAATTGCTAAAATATTTGTAGGCTCAGGGGGGGCGATCGCCCACCCTCGCCCCTCGCTGGATCCGCCCCTGCTTAATTATCTATTTATTTAGTTAGTTATTGTGGTATTAATTTAGTTACTGAGTTATTTAGTTAATTACTTATTTAGTTGCTTAGTTATTTTGTTATTTAGTTGGTTATTTAGTTATTTAGTTATTTAGTTATCTAGTTATTTAACTATCTATTCATTGACTTATTTCTTTGTTAAGAATTTAGTTAGTTATTTACCTAGTTAGTTAGTTATTGTGTTATTTAATTAGTTACTGAGTTGAGTTACTTAGTTATTTATTTAGTTATTTGGTTATTTATTCAGTTATTCATTTATTTAGTTATTTAGTTATCTAGTTATTTAGTTATTTGAGCATCTAATCATTTACTTATTTCGTTCTTAAGAATTAAATTATTTAGTTATTTAGTTATTTAGTTAGTTAGTTATTCAGTAACTTAGTCCTTTATATATTTAGTTATTAAAACATCTAATCATTTACTTATTACGTTCTTAGGAATTTAGTTGTTTATTTAATTAGTTATTTAGTTATATAGTAATTTAGTTATGCAGTTATTTGGGTGTGAATTATTAAGTAATTTAGTTATTTAGTTATTTATTTAGTTATTTAGTTATTGAGTTTTTTAGTTATTTAACCGTCTAATCATTGACTTATTTCGTTGTTAAGAATTTATTTATTTAGTTATCTATTTAGTTATTTAGTTATGTAGTTATTTACTTAGTTAGTTAATTAGTAATTTATTCTTTATATATTTAGTTGTTTAGTTATGTAGTTATATAGTTACTTAATTATTAATTCAGTTACTGAGTTATTGAGTTAGTTAGGTAATTATTTAGTGATATAGTAATTTAGTTATACAGTTATTTAGGTGTAAGTTATTTAGTATTTTAGTTATTTCTTTAGTTTTTTAGGTACTTAATTATTTAGATATTTAGTTCTTAATTTTTTTAATTATTTAGTTATTTAGTTATTCAGTCACGTAGTAATTTATTTAGTTGTTTGGTTATGTATTCATTTAGTTATAGATTTTTTTAGTTATTTACCCATCTGATCATTGACTTATTTCGTTGTTAAAAATTTAATTATTTAGTTATCTATTTAGTTATTTAGTTCTTTAGTTATTTAGTTAGTTAGTTAATTATTAATTTATTCTTCGTATATTTAGTTGTTTAGTTATATAGTTATATTTAATTAATTATTTATTTAGTTTCTTAGTTATTGAGTTAGTTAGGTAATTATTTAGTGATATAGTAATTTAGTTATATCGTTATTTAGGTGTGAATAATATAGTAATTTAGTTATTTCTTTAGTTTTTTAGTTACTTAATTATTTAGATATTTAGTTCTTTATATTTTTAATTATTTAGTTATTTAGTTATTTCGTCACGTAGTAATTTATTTAGTTGTTTAGTTATGTATTTATTTAGTTATTTAGTTATTTAATTATAGATTTTTTTTAGTTATTTACCCATCTCATCATTGACTTATTTCGTTGTTAAGAATTTAATTATTTAGTTATCTATTTAGTTATTTAGTTATGTAGTTATTCAGTTAGTTAGTTAATTATTAATTTATTCTTTATATATTTAGTTGTTTAGTTATGTAGTTATATATTTACTTAATTATTAATTCAGTTACTTAGTTATTGAGTTAGTTAGGTAATTATTTAGTGATATAGTAATTTAGTTATATCGTTATTTAGGTGTAAATTATATAGTAATTTAGTTATTTCTTTAGTTTTTTAGTTACTTAATTATTTAGATATTTAGTTCTTTAAATTTTTAATTATTTAGTTATTTAGTTATTTAGTCACGCAGTAATTTGTTTAGTTGTTTAGTTATGCATTCATTTAGTTATTTAGGTATCGATTTTTTTAGTTATTTAACCATCTAATCATTGACTTATTTCGTTGTTAAGTATTTAATTTTTTAGTTGTCTATTTAGTTATTTAGTTATCCAGTTATTTATTTATCTAGTTATTAAGATATTTACCCATTTAATCTTTTAATTATTTAGTTGTTAGGTATTAATTGATAAAGTTATTTAGTTAATGATTTAGTTTTTAGTTATTTAGTTGTTCAGGTATTTAATTATTTAGTTATTCATTTAGTTATTTGGGCGGGTTCTATACTTTAACACGCAGAATCTCATAGAGATTAATTTTTTTTTTGGTTATTCAGAGTCAGTTTAATAGTCCATCAGTTATTTGATTATTTAGTTATGCAGTCCTTTGATTAGTTAGTTAGTCGGGTATTTAGTTATTTAATTATTATGCTTTTTAGTTATTCATTGATCAAAATGCTTTATTATTTTTCATTTTAGTATTGTATTAATTTAGTTAAACGTTTGAAAAACACTTTGAAATGTTTTTAAATTCTACATATAATTTAATTTTTCTCGAATAAAAAATCATTAACAATTTCCACATCAGAGCTAGGAATTTTATTCTTCTGAAATGCTTCAACGAACTTAAGAAGCTTCTAAAGCTGTTTCAAAGACATGCAAGTATCTAAATTTTGTGCACAGATTTTTTTAAAAACCTAAACATTTTTTATTTCTTTTGCAATTTGTTCTAAGCTTCAGAAAAATAGAATAAATGTGTTAACATCTGCTAGATTCTTTTTTTACAATTTTGGGTATCTTGTCAAACGTTTTAATAGACTTTTAAATAATATTTTATCATTTTTATTTGATTGTTTTTAAATATTCTTTTCTTTCATTTATTATTATTAGCATTATTAATTTCTGAAAACAAAAATCATTTAAAAATTTCTGAAATTTTTTCGTTATTAATCTTCCAAAATTAAACAATTTTGATTCAACATCTTTTACATTCTTTTTTTGTAAATTTAGATGATCATATACAATTTCTGAAATATTTTGGAATTTTTTCTTTTTTGAGAGGAATTTTTCAAATCAAAAATCAATATGTTTTTCTGTAAATCTTAAGAAACATTGTTTATTCTTTTCAAAACTTGCATAATTTTCAAAAATTTGTCGTGAGTTTGATATAATACTAAGTATTGTATGATTCGACGTTCTTTGAATCTTTCCTATTTATGGACTGTGAGTGTGATAATATATCAAATTTCTACTGCAAAGTTCTGTTCATATTTCCAAAAAAGTACGAAATTTTGAAGTATTAGTTAATTATAATATATACAGTAAAGTGAGCATTATACTTCACTTTTCGAATTTCTTTTTCCCCAGTACTGCTCAAATGCCCCAAAAATGACATAAAACAGAACATGATCTCAGGCTGTAGGCAAATTGTTTTTACAGATAGCACTTTGCAGCCAAGATTTGACAAAATTTTCATTTTATCGGCAAAAGCTACCGTAAATCCTTTGCAAAAAAGCCTTAAATCATTCAATCGGAAGCAGTGCACTATTTTCTCAAACTTGTATGAAAAATCTAATCTAATGCTATAGCTTTTTTCTAATAAAATATTATTTGAGCGATTCCGATTAACAATGTATCATAATTAAATCTAAAAATAAATTAATTAACAGCTTTTGTGTATTTTATTACATATTACCATGTTCCCAAAGCAATTTCATCGGCAAGCAAGAAATGGACCCAATGGGCAGGAGGTGCGTGATTGACACTGGCAGAGTTGATATATGGACCGAAAATCCAAAAAACGTCTTCTCGTCAAAATTCATTATTCTTGACCTTGAAACTGGATCAACTGTTCTCAGAAACTACATTTTTCAAAAAAATGTAGTAGATTGCACATCAGCTTTGCTGAATGCTCTTGTATTAGAGCGATGTTCTCACTTTATCTGCATCTAGTAGATCTCAAAGGATGGTCTATTACAATCATCTATTTACTTTTAATATCCACTTCATACCAAATTCGATTTTGAAAACTACACTCAGCAACGCGAAAGATTTTGTTAGAAAGGTGGGAAGAAGAAGTTCTCAGAGTGATGGAATGGTGATGATATGAACCGGGATCAATATATTTATTTATTCATTTATTGAGTTTTTTTAGTTAGTTTACTAGTCTAATCCTCCACTGGGGGCTGTAAGACCTTTTATTTGGTGGGAAGGCTTAATTGTGTGGGCCATAGGGGTTAAACGGACATCGGCGGATATGGATGATTAGACCCCTATAAACAGGCTCTGCTGGTATAAATGATTGTAGTATGATAGAAGGGTGAAAGAACCTAGCTAACACGGGCCTTCTGGATCCCTGGGTCAAGGTATCACCCGGACTGATTCCATTTTGGAATCGGCAGGGGAATGACCTGGGTCCGGCACAGAGACTAAGAAACAGCCTTTGGGTGTAGAGTGATCGTGCCTTCTATTTCCCTAGCTACTCGTGGGAACCAAAATAAGTCACGCGATTATCAAAAAAGAAAAAGGATAAAAGGAGGTTGCGGAGAGAGGAAACAGGTCTAACATAACCCTTCCTCCCAATCTGTCTCTCCGGCAAGCCAAACTCAGGCGGAGACTGTGCTCCAGGTCTTTCGCGAGCTGTTGGATTGACAGACCCTCTGAGTGAGTCTATGGAACTGTGGCCAATTAGTTCCCCAACAAAAAAAAAAAAACGCATTAACCGTGCCCTAAAAAGGAAACTGGCTAGAAGACGAGCTCCGATACCTTGATCATTGGTGACCACAACACCGATGACCATTATCTAAGCTCAAAAGCAAGGAAGAAGCTCAGAAGGCACCCCAAGGCCTACGAAAGTCTACGAAAGGCCTACTATTAGCCTACGAAAAAGCAGAAGGCGATCCAGCGGCCAACAAACATCGAGTCGTCGGAGGCTAGACTGACAGCTGCTACGAGGGCTAATCCCCTGACTGTGGTGGTGACGGATACGAGCTACCCCATCTTGCTGCTTACTAACAAACGGTATGGGAGTCTACCTGGAGTGCATTTGATAGTGTCCTCAGATTCATGGCCAAAAATCAAGACCTCCTTCTGCAGAGGATGGATCTTCGCATTCATGCCAGTTGACCCAGCGACGAAAGCTTGGCTACACAAGGCTGTGGTCGAGACAAGTCCTTGGGAAGGCGCATCTGTAAATGTGGGTGGAGTTGAGTTGATCCAGCAGATGGTTAAGGCCACGGCGTCGTTCCCAGGTAAACTGATAAACTTGTCTGTGGACTTCCATCGGTTGAAGGGATTCAACCCCTTACTTAAGAGCGCGCCCTGGTGAATTGTCAGGCGCGATGAGGCCGAGAAAGAAAACACAGCGGGAGGAGGAACAAAACATCCATTAGTTGTACAAATTTCTGAGTCTCAGGCGAACGCACTTGTCTTCTTCAACTACCGGCCCTTCTACCACTTTGGACAAATTAACTTCAAGGTTGCCAGCCAGAGGCACGAGGAGCCTGTCGTGATACAGGAGGATCTGGAGCAGACCTCAATAACTGCTCCCGGTCTATCAATTACCCAAGTTAACTTGCATCATAGTAAGGGCGCCTATGAATTTTTGCAGAGGGTCATGGCGAGAAGTAGTCATTGACATCACTCTCTGTACCGATAGTTTTAGAGCTAAAATAAAGGAGTCAAGAGTCTCAGATGAGCCCACCCTCTTTGGGTCGGTTTTCAACGGAACTACGAAGTGCACCTTCAGGGATGATCAGATCCATCAAAGACGTGGATACTCTAGGGATGGCGGCCAAAATTTTCCTCTGTAATGATATTTTTAATACTATAAATTTTTTTAATTAAATATAAAGTAAATCTATTCTTTTAGTTTTGCATGAATTGAAACACTTTCAAGAAATATATATTTATTTCTATGATTTTAAAGAACGCAAGTAGCCACAGTTTTTCTAAATATTAAAATCAGAGAAAAATAATTTAGCATTAGTGTCATTAGTGAAGTAAGAAGCTAAAGTAGAAGAATTGTAAAGATTTCAACATTTTTTTCACATTCGAGGAGATGACTTTATGTAGGGGTAGGTCACCATATTTTTCTCTGCTTTCAGTAGAGTAAAAAATGTTCAATAGTATTGTGCTGGAAATTTTTAATCTTTAAATAAGAAATCAACTTTTAATATATTTTTTTTTAATGTTTGTTTGGTTTAAATGGAAATCAAATATTTAAAATTTTCAAATATTTCGCTTAAATGGAATTTTTAACCTAAAAAAAAATAAAAATCATAGAAAAAAACTCTTCAGTAAATAAAATTAACTTTCAAACCAAATAGTTTGATGTGTAACCTAACAAATAAAATTTCTGCTTACTTCAAATTATTTAAATTAATTTTAAACTATAAAGATATATTTAATTTAAAAAAAGAATAATCTTGAAAAAAATGAGTTTCAACTACAATTTTAATTTGTATGGAAATTTCAAACAAAAATTCAACAATATACTCAAATTTCCAAACAAGCAATAGAAATGCAATAGTAGTAAAAATGTTAAACATGATTAATACGACGAATAGAATATCATTGTTATCTCTGCTGACGCGATTAGAAAGTCATATCTTGACATTGCAAACGTGACGGCCTGGCTTGTAGCATGTCTCAAGTTAAAAACATTTCCTTCTAAATCTGTAAACAACGTCAACACAAATAATAATTTTATAGATTTTTTTAATTCTGCTTTGGCTTTGATGTTCAATTTATTTTGATTTTACATTTTCCTTATTTTCTATAGAATATTTTATTAATTTGGAAAGCTCTGTGGAAATTATTTTTACATTAAGATATAATCATTTCTGTTTAAAAAAAAACAATTTTCGATTAAAAACCTAGAAATGTCAAATGATTATGAATATTTTTGGAAATCTAATGATTATTAAATAAAAATTATAATTTGCCACGCAAAATATTATTCTTTCAAAAGTTAAAAATTAAAGTTTTTATTATTATTTATTTAATTTAAAAACACATAAAAATTGAAAGTCTTTAAAATTTATGTTAACAAATATGTTGTCTACGAAAAATTTAGGATGCGATTATATTGGTTTATTTTAAAATTACTTACTATATAGATAAAGATCTTTTAAAGTTTCTAAAGAAGTAAGTTATTTTGTATAAATTTTTTTTAAATAAACTTTCAAGGTGAAGAATGCAACTGTTTTGTTACAAATTATCTTCTGTGTTAAATATTCTTCTGTTTGGTTAAGGATTTAATAATTTTATTCAGAATTCTTTAGGATTATGTTTATTTTTGGCTTTTTTTTTAAAGAATAATTATCATCTTTGATGATTTTAATATAAGTATAAAAGGAATTAATAAGTTTATCTACATTTTTTAAAATTTTTTAGGATTTTGAGGTTTTAGAGAAAAAGAGTCGATTACATTTACGAGACGTTAGAAAGATAAAAAAATCACATAATTTAACACTCAAAAGCATTGTAATGAATTGAACACAAAATATGAATTTTTAAAATTATATTTCATGTTGAGCAATGAAACTCAGGCGAATGTGTGAAAATATCTTCAAACAATTTGAAATATTTAAAAAATTTTAAGGAACGGAATGGAAGAAAAATTCAGAATACTTTTAGAAATAATGAAAGATTACAAAAGAATTTAAAGAATGTTCTTGCACACTCCTGTTAATACTTTTAATTTTTAAGTTTGAAATATTTTGATAGTTTTCAACAAAAAAACTTGAAGATTCGAGAGAAAGTTTAATTTTGGAAGATTTTTCAAAAATTTTGTAAAAATGCAAGTTATTTCAAAAGATATTGTGGAACCTCGGAAGCTTCCAAGATATTCGAAATATTTCAAAAGTTGCTTGATAATTGTATCTTGTAGTAAAAATTATTTTCTCCTTTCTATTGAAAAATAAAGAACGTGTAACGCGCGATTGTTAAAGCTAGTATTTCTATAATACAAAAGTAACTAGAAATGTAACACCCTATTATATAATATCATGATCATTGTTTTTTAGATAGGGATTACTAGCGTCCTTAAGGTTTTTGGCAACATATAAACAAAAAGAATTGAAATTAAACCTGATCCACGGACGCCAGAAAAACCTTCAATAAAACCAACTATTTCAGGTAAACAACATCCACCAGCGCTGAAATCGGCGGATCCCCTGATACAACTGAATGGGAACCACGAGCGCGAAAATATTTCAACAAAATTATACCCCCACTTCTGACTCTACAGTGATGCTATCTAAAAGTAGGTGGTTAACTACAAAAGTATAAGTGGTTAACGCCTTCCATGCGAGTCGACCCAGTCTGCTCGAACTCCAAAGAAACGAGCGTCCCGACTCCAAAGGGACGAAAGAATTTTTTCCCCCTACTCCTGGCGCGTGCGCGTGGTTGGCCGGTGTGCGTTCTCACGCGGAACCCCCGAAATCTAAATGTAGAAGCAGCCGGAGCGCCATTCACTATCGTATCTTTGGAGTTTCAGATTTCCTAACCTCTCGTATCTTAAGATATACTTTAAACTGTGCATACCTTATGCTTTTACTTTAAAAGAAGATACTTTTAACATATTATAAACACGTCACATGCGTCACCCGCAGTAGTGTGTCAAGTAAGGGCTAAATTCTAGTATTCACTGTTCTTTGAATTTAGTGAAAATAAAAGCAAGAAATGTCTGAAATAAATGTCCTGGCCCTAAACTTCCAACCTCAATCAAAGAAAATAATAAGTTAAGGCGACCATGATTGGGCCAATGTAAAATGTACGTCCAAGACTTGGACAATAATACATATCGTTGAGTAACCCTGACAAGTTATACGTTTATTAACGATCACAGAAAACAATCTTTAAAATCTGTGAATGAAAGGCTACGAAATTCGCCATTTTTTTGTATTTCAAAAGTTTCCGCATAACTTTCACAGCATTCGATTATGAAAATTCCCTACACTAACAGAAAAAGTAAAGTTTTTGCACATTTTGAATACGTTCAAGAATAATATTCATAACTTTTTTAGCGATTTTATGATAAATATTTCTAATTAAAACTTTGGCCAACTGCTTAGTTAAGTAATGTAATCGTAACTCGCAAATTTAATTTTTCAATGCAAGTATGCACTAAAATTTAATATTACAGATTAATAATAAATATTTTCAGGCGAAAATATTATATAAAATTTATATATGGTGTAAAGTATTACATATATTATTATATATTTTTATTATATATTATTATATATTATACATACATTATACATACTTTACACCATATATAAACTTTATATAATATTTTCGCCTGGAAAGCATACTTTCATTGAGAATTTAAATATGTGAGTTACGATTACATTACTTACCTAATATACACAAATATATATATATATATATATATATATACAGTGTGGGCCATTTTAATGTATCCACCCAAAATCTCTGGAAATAAGCTGTATACAAAAAAATTTTTTAGACAAAAGTTGCTCAGGACAAGGGGGGCCACCTTTCTGCAAAATCGGTTTTTTGATTTTAAAAAATTGGAATCCCTATTTTCGACCTTAGATTCCGAAAGAGGGGGAAATCTTACGTTCGAAATGATATTTAGGATTACCTTTCATAAGGTCAAATTAAGGGTGAATCGAGGTCCAATTTCAAAAATTATGCAGAACATGATTTTTTTGTTTTATTTTTTTATAACACGTTTTGGCAACACAAATTTGGGGTGAATTTGGGATCAACGACCTTAATCACCTTGACCTTAAGGTCAAATTTGAAGGTCATTCGAAAGTCAAAGTGTGAAGTTTGTTGGTTTGGAGCTTTTGAGTTGAAGGGTTTGGTTTTAAGTGTATTAGTTGAAGTAAAGCAAACACTTTGACCTTTTAATGACCTTCCAAGTTAAACTTAAGGTCAAGGAGATCAAGGTCGTTGGTCCCAAATCCACCCCAGCTTTGTGTTGCCCAAACGTGTTTAAAGAATACAACAAAAAATCATGTTCTGCTTGATTTTTGAAATTTGACCACGATTTAACCTTTTTTCGACCTCGTGAAAATTGACTCTAACTATCATTTCAAACTTAAAATTTACTTCTTTTTCAGAATCTAATGTCAAAAATAGGGGTTTCCATGTAAAAAATCAATGTGACCTTCAAATAACCTTTAAAATTGATCTCAATAAACAATATATAATTTTTCCGTCTGGGTTATGAATACTTACAAGATTAATCTTATCGATTTATTTGTTTTAGTAATTAAGTAAACTAAATTTTTTGTTGAAAATTTATATTTCCTTCTTAAGTATAAATTTTATATTTCTTGAGCCAAAATGCAACAGCGGTTGAAAAATAATCGATTGAGGTTTAGGCTTTAACTGTTTGACTGAAAATTCGACTTTTTTAAATTGATTCTACTACTTTCAATTTGTAATTAAAATTTTTGTTAGTTGAAACATAAATATTATAATTTTTGATCAGATTTCGCTTTTTTTCGTTTAGCTAATATTTTAATTTTTCTAACCAATTGTAAAATTTAAAAATAAAGAAGACTACCCTTATTAAAAAAAGAATGTGAAAGTATGGGATGCAGTAATTTTTTCGTGAAAAAAGTATTAGATCTAATAATTACGAATACTTCATATTTCATAAGGGTACGTTTCTATCTAAAAATATGAACTCATATCAAAAAAAATAATTGTTGATATTTCAACCAAAAAAAATTTTGTATTAAAAAAAAGAAAAAATCAGTCTTTTGTCTTTGTTTGTTATTTAGTTATTTACCTCATTATTTATTTAGTTATTGTAGTAAGTTAGTTACTTAATGATATATACATTCAGCAATTTTGTGTAATAGTTAGTTAGTTATTTAGGCAAGTTCTGTCGTCAAGTCGCAGAATCTCTTAGAAATTAAATTTTCATGTATTGAGATTTTCTTAGTTAGTTTAATAGTTCACTAGTTATTTAAAAACTTATTCAATCGTATAATAATTTTAGTTATTTAGTTACTTATTTAATTATAGAATTATTCAATTATTTAGTTTCTTATGCATTTAATTATTTAGTTCCTTCTTTATTTAATTACTTATTTATTTATTTCGATATTTAGTTATTCCTTAGTTGGTTCGGATAATTTTGGAAATCTTTTTAAACTTTTTGATATACTTTTAAATATTCTTGTAAGATTAATTTTTTTCAAATAAAAATCATTAAAAAATTTAATAAAATTCCTTCGTTCATAAATTCCTAAATTAAACAATTTTTATTTAACATCCTCATCATTCTTTTTGTACATTTAGAAAATCATATACAATTTTTGAAATGTTTTGGCATTTTCTCTTTAAAGAGAGGCATTTTTATAAATAAAAAATAATGTTTTTTTTCGTTAATCGCAAAGAGCAATACTTTTCTTCCGTGCTAAAATGTCCCTGAAACATGTTAAAATAATTAGATACTAATCAAGCGTTAACGAAATTTTCTATTATGTTTTTACCAATCATGTATCTACAATAATTTTTTGTAACAAAATATAATTTTAACAATTCTAATAAACAATATAACATAATTGAGTATAAGCATACATTAATTAACAGCTATGATACATATTTCACGATTGAATGATATGTATCTTCAACGAATCAATGTCATTTTTATTAGTATCACACTTTCCACATCGTTCTTTATCCTTCCATAAATTTTTCCTTAAACCCCTTAATAAGAAGCATTATTTATAATACGGACTCCGATCAGACATCTGTGATTCTTAACTATTTGGAACACTTTGATCCTACCACGGATTAAAAATGATACTTTAGAACTTAGCCTTATCATATCTGTATCAATTACCATCGAAAAATTATATTGTTCTAGATTAACCCTCAAAGAAGTAACCAAACAAAAAAAACAATGTTCGTGCAACTATTGGTACTCGTGACAATCAACTAAGTCGAAGCAAATGTAAACTATCGTGTCGTTTATGAATGGAACTTCATTGAGCCAGAATGGCCAAATGAGGAAGAACGTGAAACATCATTAGCTAATGGAAGTTACATCCCAGAGAACAATCTAATCGTTGGCATGAAATGGTGGAAGGACAATCTCTATCTGAGTGTTCCCAGATTGAGAGGTGGAGTACCAGCAACTCTGACAGTAACACCAGCACCCCCCGATCAAACATTCAACGTTCTCAATCGAAAATTAACACCTTTCCCAAACTGGGAAATGCAAACAATTGGTGATTGTGAGGCTTTGCAACTTGTACATAGCATGGAAATCGACCCAATGGGCAGGATGTGGGTCATTGATACTGGCAGAATTGATATACGGACCGAACATCCAAATAACTTATGCCCGCCAAAACTCGTTATTCTTGACCTTGAAACTGGAGGAACTGTGCTCAGAAAATACATTTTTCCAACAAATGTAGCAGATCATGAATCAGCTGTGCTAAATGATATTGCATTGGATCATGAAGATGGCGGATTTGCTTATATCAGTGATAGTTCATCAGAGGATCCAGGTCTTATTGTTTATTCTCTAGCCGACAATGCTTCATGGAAGGTTCGCCACAGGACGATGTGGGCAGAAGATGAAGCCAAGCCATTGACTGTGAACATGGTTAAATTAAATCGGACTAGTAATATTAATGGTATCACTGTATCTCCAGATAATAAATCTGAGAGGATGGCTTATTACAGTCCTATTTCTACTTTTAACCTCTACTCCATACCAACTTTGGTTTTGAAAACTGGACTCAGAAATGCGAACGATTTTATCAGAACGATTGCAAGAAAAAGTTCGCAGAGTGATGGAATCGTGATGACATCAACCGGTACATTGTATTTTGGTTTGGTTGCTAAAAATTCCGTGGCCTATTGGAATGCTTCCCAAATTTGTGAACAATCATGTGGACCAGATTCAAATGTAATGGTGGGTGAAAATATCTTAGCGAGAGATGATGACTTCTTGCAGTACCCTGACACTTTTGCTATTGACGAAGAGGGATATTTGTGGTGTTTGTCGAACTATTTTCAGAATTTGACTCTTAAGGATGTCGATCCTAATCCGATAAACTTTAGAGTAACTAAGTTTATGACAACCAGAGCTAGGAGCTATCAATATTTCCCAGATGGTAGTGCACCTATTTTGCCAGTTGTGTATTAATAATTTGTGATCTGCATATGGAATTCCAATTTCTCTTTCAACTGGTGATTGTTTATTTTTAGAAATTGGTAGGCATTTCCACAAACAATTATGTTTAGTGCGTTTATTTCTATAGTGTATCTGATTCAGGAGAAAATAGAGTTGTGAATGGATTATCAGAGAAACAAACATAAATCCATATCCAAGTTCTGTCTGCTACAAAAGAAAAAAAGCATTAATCAAAATTAAAAATCCTATTTCTTATTCAACATTTCAGTTATCTATAGATTTCTCATTATATTTACTCTTTTATTTGTAAAACTACTAAACTTACATAAACTATAATTTGTTTTTAAACATTGGTATAAGTTTGAAACTAATATTTCAATTTTATGTTCATTTTAATTAAAAAATTTGTATTACCTAGTGATGACTCATTTGTAATTCGATGACTGAAATAAAAAAAATGAATATTTCTTTCAAAAGACAAGGATTTTTACTTTAAATGACGAAAGATTATTTATAAATACAAATAAGACGTTATGACACTTATTCAAGATAAAAATGGCTGCTTTTTTGAAAATGCATTGCAAAAAATTTCTGTCAAAAATAGAGAGACAATAGTTGAAATACATTTATGCCAACAGAATTTTTTTAATTTGCACCAGTAAATTAAATATTTTTCTGAAAAATAAATGAATACATATTTATTATTAGTTAGAATAATATAAAAAAAGTTATATGTTACTTTAAACAATTATCTGAGTTTTATCGAACATGCTGAGAGAGACTTTCAGTAACTTAAAAATTCAATCCCCTTTTCTGTTACAAGTAAAAAAATATAATATATAAAAATTTCTAAAGCTTATCACAGAAGAAAAAAGGACTAAGAATGAAAAATCATTGAAAATTGTTAAGCGAACGGCAAAAGCGAAGAAAAAAACAACTTATTTTTAAATTTAAAACAAGACAATGAAAATACGTATGTAAGCAAAGAAAAAAACAGCTTATTTGGTACATAAAAAAATACAATGAAAATACGTATATTTAAATAAAAAATGCATATTCTGAATTGTGATCATATAAATTTATTGAACTGATAAAGTTTCAAGGGGAGCTAAAAATAAAATTTAATGCCAAATAAGGAAAAAATATAAATTTGCAAAATTAAATAAATTCACTGCCGAGCGAAAATTTTACATCGAAGATATTTTATCATTCAATTCCGTCCAATTTTTTTAACGTCCTATCCTTTAGATTAATATAGATATTTATTGACTTTTGCATATTTAATTAATTTAAATGATTTTTCCATTAAATCTGCCTCTGTAATGGTATTTTAAAAACTTTCCAATCTTTTTATTAATAATAAAGCAATTCTATTCTTTTATTTTTTGCTAAACTATAAGACTGATAATATACAGAAATATATATTTATTTCTGCAATTGTGAAAAATAGTTCAATTTGTAACCAAGCTGATAAATGTTTCTTTAAAAAATGCATTCTCTATAAAAAATGTAATAGTTAATATTTCCACCTTAAAATTTATTAATTTTTAATATAAGACTGTTAACTTGAATCAAAAAATTACAATTTTCTACAAAAGTGTTGAAATATCGGTAAGAAAATACGATTTTTCTACAAAATACCTGAATTTTGAACTGAAAAGGAGCAGTTTTTTAGCATGAATGGAATAGTTACAATTTTAGTAAAAAATTTAATTTTCAACAAAGTTGGTCAAATTTTTAACCAAAGAAATTGACTTTTAAATAAATAATTATAAATATGCATTATTAGATCATTTGTCTACCAAGAAAAAAAATGTAACCAATTTTTTGATCGGTGAGATATCAAGCAAATAAAATTAATGTTCTCTCCAAAAATAAGAATTTCCAATAATACTTAGGCAGTTTTAATCAAATATTTCGTTTAAATGTAATTTTCAACCTAACATTAAAATTCTTAACCAGAAAGCTAATTTTTCCAACAAAAAAAACACAATTTTTAACCAATTTTCAATAAAAAAAGGTAAATTTTTCAGCAAACAAGTACAAGAATGCGATTTTGAATCATCAAAATAGCTTTTTAAGCATATTAAATAAACTTTTCAACTAAATAGTTTAATATTAAAAAAAAGAATTATCTACCAAATAGGCGAATTGATCCATAAGACAATACTGCAAAAGATAAAAATGTAACAATTATAGTTGCTTAAAAAATTTTGTAGAATTGTTAAGCGTTTTTAAAACGACGAATGGAATATCATTGTTATCTCTACTGACACGATAAAAAAGTAACATTTTGACATTGCAAACGTTACTGCAGCGTGCCTCAATTTAAAAACATTTCCTTCTAAATCGGTAAACAACGTCAACGCAAATAAGA
The DNA here is from genome assembly GCA_010014905.2 of Druon quercuslanigerum. Lineage (NCBI taxonomy): Eukaryota > Metazoa > Arthropoda > Insecta > Hymenoptera > Cynipidae > Druon > Druon quercuslanigerum. The sequence continues at coordinate 494 of JAAAKG020024133.1, read as the reverse complement.
ATTTTCTATATTTTTAAAATTCTGGCTTGGCTTTGATGTTCAATTTATTTCGATTGTACATTTACCTTATTTTCCATAGAATATGTAAATTATTTGGCAAGCTCTGTAGAAATTATTTGCCATGATTTAGCATCGAGATAAAAAAGTGTAATATCTTATGATTTTTATATAAAACTTCTAATGTTTGAAGAAAAACAAACACACAAAAGTGTAGACGAGTGCTTGCAGTCGTAGATAAATGTCATACACTATTTTTTTAAACAATAAAGCAAGAAAGTTGCATTGTAATTATATCATAATTAACAAAAAAATAATTCAAACTAAATCATTATTTTTGTTCATATGGAAGTTAAAATTTTAGTAAATGGAAAAATCGTATTATTTAAGATTGTCAGCGTCATTTTCCAAATGTGTATCTATTATGGTATACAGTGGTCTACAAAATTAAGGAAATACTTTCACTATCATTTTAAATTTGAATTCTTTTCTTTTGT
>JAAAKG020024122.1:0-20089 GCA_010014905.2 Druon quercuslanigerum | reverse complement strand
ATGAGTTTTTCAATTTTTAAAATTATGTATTATATATTATACATTTATATATTATTGAAGAAAAAATAAATTTTAATAATTATTTATTAATTACATTTTTGTAACTATTTTCTTTTTCTTTGGCATAAATCTACACTGAAGTGGACTGAAAAAAGTTAAATTGATTTAAAAAATTTTGATTTGGTAATGTCTGAAAGTGAGAAAAAATTGCTAACAAAAATGTTTAAAATTTTTTTTTAGTTTAAATTTTTCCTATTATTTACAAATCCTATATAAACGGATTTTAAAATTTTAAAAATATATTCGTGCAACTTCAGCTACAAAGAAATTTTTTGGTGCCAATGAATCTAATTATTTTTAATATTTGGTTGAAAATTGATCTTTTTACATAAAAAAATTAACTATTTCTTTGAAAGTTCATGGAATTCGTGGAAAATTTGCCTTGTTTTATAGAAAATTAAGCTTCTTAGTTTGGAATTTAACTACTTGTGTAAAAAGGTATATATTTTGTTTAGAAATTGCCTTTTTAAAAAATGGTTCTTTTTGGTTGCAAATGTTTTTTGTTATTTTTTTTTTAAATAATCAGACTGATTTAAAATTGAACATTTTTATTGAAAATTCGTCTTTTTAGTAGAAAATTAATCTTCTTGGTTAAAAATGCTTCTTTTTGTTTAAAAATTCAACATTTTTGTTGATAATTCGTCTTTTTATGGATAATTAATCTCCTTGGTTGAACATTATTCTTTTTGGTTAAAAATTCAAAATTTTGGTTGAAAGTTCAGAATTTTATTTTTGTTGAAAATTCGTCTTTTCTGGTAGAAAATTAATCTCTTTGATTGAAAAATTAACTATTTCCTTGAAAGTTTATGGAATTCGTCGAAAATTTGTCTTCTTTTATTGAAAATTAAACTTCTTGGTTGAAAATTTAACTACTTGGTTAAAAATGTTTGTATTTTGTTAAGAATTCGCCTTTTTCAGTAAAATATTTTTTTTGTTTGTTCAAAACTTTTTTTTCGGTTAAAAATCAAAAATAAAGTTTCAAATTTAACATTTTTGTTGAAAAATCGTCTTTCTGGGTATAAAACTAACTTCTTGGTTAAAAATTCAACACTTTTGTTGAAAAATTGTGTTTTTTTACAGATAATTAATCTTTTTCGTTGAAAATTTAACTATTTTGTTAAGAATTGATGTATTTTGTTCAGAATTTACCTTATCAGTACAAAAATTAATCTTCTTGGTTGAAAATTTTTCTTTTTGGTTTCAAATTTAAGAGTTCGATTGAAAGTTCAAAATGTTTGTGAAAATTCGTATTTTTTGACAGAAAATTAATCTTTTTGATTGAAAAATTAACTATTTCTTTGAAAATTTATGGAATTCGTCGAAAATTTGTCTTCTCTTATAGAAAATTAAACTTCTTGGTTGAAAATTTAACTACTTGGTTAAAAATGTTTGTATTTTGTTAAGAATTCCCCTTTTTCAGTGAAATATTTTGTTTGTTTGTTAAAAACTGTTCTTTCGGTTAAAAGTCAAGAATTTAGTTTCAAGTTGAACATTTTTGTTGAAAAGTCGTCTTTTTTGGGTATAAAATTAACTTCTTGGTTAAAAATTCAACATTTTTGTTGAAAATTTGTGTTTTTTTACAGATAATTAATCTTTTTGGTTGAAAATTTAACTATTTTGTTAAGAATTGATGTATTTTGTTCAGAATTTGCCTTTTCAGTACAAAAATTAATCTTCTTGGTTGAAAATTTTTCTTTTTGGTTTCATATTCAAGAGTTTGGTTGAAAGTTCAGAATTTTTGTTGAAAATTCGTCTTTTCTGGTAGAAAATTAATCTCTTTGATTGAAAAATTAACTATTTCTTTGAAAGTTTATAGAATTCGTCGAAAATTTGTCTTCTCTTATAGAAAATTAAACTTCTTGGTTGAAAATTTAACTGCTTGATTAAAAATGTATGTATTTTGTTAAGAATTCGCCTTTTTCGGTTAAGAATCAACTCTTGGTTGAAAGTTCAAGTATTTCGTTAAAAATGTATGTTTTTCGTTCAAAATATGCGTTTTTCAGTACAAAAAATAATCTTCTCAGTTAAAAATGAACTATTTAGTTAAAAATTGATATCTTTTGTCGGGAATTCACCTTTTTTACTTAAAATATATATTTTTTCGGTTAAAAATTCTTCTTTTTGGTTAAAAATTAACAAATTGGTTGAAAGTTTAACATATTTATTAAAAATTCCTTTTTTTTGGTAGAAAATTAATTTTCTAGGTCGAAAATGCAACTATTTGGTTGAAAATTTAAATGCTTTATTGAAAATTCGTCTTTTTTGTAAAAAAAATTTTTCTTTTTGTTTAAAAATTTTTCTATTTGCTTAAAAATCAACATTTTTGTTGTAAATTCGTCTTTTTTGGTAGAAAGTTTAGTCTTCCTGATTGAAAGAATGAACTATTTGTTCAAAAATTGACATATTTCGTTAAGAATAACATTTTTTATTAAAAAAATAATAATCTTCATTGTTAAAAAATCTTTTTTTGTTGTTTAAAATTCAATATTTTTGTTTAAAATTCGTCTTTTTATAGATATTTGATCTTCTTGGTTGAAAATTTAACTGTTTGGTTAAAAATTGATTTATTTTGTGGAGATTACGCCTTTTTAATAAAAAAACTAATTTTCGTGGTTAAACATTCTTCTTTTTGGTTGAAAAGTGAACATTTTTATTTGAAATTCATCTTTTTGGCTTGAAAATTCAGAAATTTCACTGAAATTGGTATTGATAAGGGAAAACCCTTATATTTTCCTTGCAAACACTAATTGGTTGTTTCCCAGAAGTTAAATTAAGAATATTTCACAATCTGAATTTCAGTGCATTCAGGTATTGATTAAAATGTTTGTTTCGTTCTTGACTGAAAAATTTTGTTTGTTTGAAAATTATGTTCTCTTGATAGAAATTTAGTTTTTTTGCTTAAAAATGCAACTATCTAGTTAAATATTACTCTGTTTGAATAAAAAATACACTTTTTTCGTTAAAAATTCATCCTTTTTAGTTGAAAATTTAACTACTCTATTTTTGGTTGAAACTTGATCTTTTTAGTTAGAAATGCAACTGTTCGGTTAAATTTTTTTTTTTTTGTATTTGATCAAGCAAATATTTTGTTGAAAATTCTTTAATTTTTTTGAAAAATCGTCTTTTGGTATAAAATTTATCTTTTTGATTAAAAATCCGAGTAATGTACTCAAAGATTAATAATATTATTTGAAATTTCATCTTTTTTGTTGAAAATTAGAGTACTTGGTTCCAATGAAGATTCATAATTTCATAATTCACAATGAATTTATTTTTTTTAAATCGAGTTGGTTCAAAATTTAACTATTTTTTTAAAAATTCATCTTTTTGCTTCAAATTCATCTATTCTAGGTAAAGATGTATTTTTTAGTTATAAATTCACCTTTTTTGTTAAAAACTCATATTTTTTTGTTGAAATATCGCCTTTATTCTTCGAAAATTAATTTTTTTTGTTTGAAAACTCATTTTTTTGCTTGAAAATAAAAATAGTTGGTTAAAAGTTAAATTAAATTTGTCTTATAAATAAATCTGTTTTTTTGTGTGGAAAAATAATTTTTTAACTGAAAATTTAACTATTGCATTGTTGTTTGAGAACTAATCTTTTTTAGTTAAAATTGAAAATATTTGTTTAAAAATTGATCTTTTTTAGTTGAAAATTCAACCTTTTGCTTGAGAATTAATTTTTTTTAATCGACTTTTTTGTAGAAAATTAATCTTGTCAGAAGATTCAATTTTTCTAAAAAATTCAAGAATTGCAATTAAAAATTGATAGTAATTAATAATAATTAATAATTGATAGTAATTCATTTATTTATGCTTGAAAATCAAACTATTTGGTTAAAAATGAAATTAAAGTTCTCTTATAAGTAAATTTGTTTTTTTTTGTTGTGGATCAATAATTTTTTAACTAAAAATTTAAATATTCCAGTTTTTGTTGAAAATTGATCTTTTCTAGTTCAAAATACAGCTATTTGTTTGAGTATTATTTTGTTGAAAAATCGTCTTTGACTTAGAAAATTGATCTTTTTTGTTACAAATAAGACTAACTGATTTAGAATTGAAATCTTTTCTTAAGAATTCATATTTTTGCTTTAAATTTATCTATTCCAGATAAAGCTTCATTATTTTATTTGAAAATTTATTACTTTGGTTGAAAATTGGTCTTTTTCTGTTGAAAAATCAACTTTTTTGTTAAAAATTCATAGATTTTTTTGAAAAATCGTGTTGTTTGAATATTAATTTTTTTAAATGAAAAAATCAAGTATTGAAATTAAATATCGATTATTTTAGTAATTAATTCAATTTTTTGCTTCAAAATCCAACTCGTTAAAAGATAAATTAAATTTGTCTTAAAAATAAATATGTTTTTTCGAGTAGAAAAATAATTTTTTTAACTGAAAATTTCGATATTCCATCTTTTTGTAGAAGATGGTCTTTTTTAGTTTTAAAGTCAACTTTTTTGTTAAAAATGATTTTTGTTCAAATTGTCTTTTCATAGAAAATTAATTATCTTGTTTGAAAATTAATCTTCTTGTTTAAAAATTCATTTTTTTTCTGCTGAAAATTTCAAGTAGTTTCATTAAATTTGAACTATTTTAGTAATTAATTCGACTTTTTGCTTGAATATTAAACTATTTCGTTAAAAGTTAAATTAAATTTGTCTTAAAAATAAATCTGCTTTTTTTGTGGGAAAATAATTTTTTAACTGAAAATTTAAATATTCCATTTTTGGAATGCTGATCTTTTTAAGTTCAAAATGCAGTTATTTATTTTAAAACTGATCTTTTTCTGTTGAAAATTCAATCTTTTGCTTAAGAATTAATTTATTTTTTGAAAAATCGACTTTTTTGTAGAAAATTAATCTTGTTTTTAGAAAATTCAAGTATTGCAATTAAAGATTGATCATTTTAGTAATTAATTCATCTTTTTGCTTGAAAATCAAACTGTTTGATTAAAAGTTAAATTAAATTTGTCTTAAAAATAAATCTGTTTTTTGATGGAGAATTAATTTTTGAACTAAAAATGTAAATATTCCAGTTTTAGTTGAAAAATGATCTTTTCTAGTTGAAAATGCAGCTATATTTTTGAAAATTGATCTCTTGCAGTTAAAATTCAACTTTTTTATTGAGTATTAAAGTATTATTTTGTTTTAAAATCGCCTTTATGTTAAAAGAATTCATCTTTTTTGTTACAAATTCATAAATTCTTTTGAAAAATCGTCTTGTTTAAAAATTAATTTTTTTTTGTTGAAAAAATCAAGTATTGAAATTAAATATTGATTATTTTAGTAATTAATTCAATTTTTTGTTTAAAAATCCAACTCGTTAAAAGAAAAATTAAATTTGCTTTAAAAATAAATGTTTTTTCGAGTAGAAAAATAATTTTTTTAACTGAAAATTTCGATATTCCATTTTTTGTAGAAAATGGTCTTTTTCAGTTTTAAATTCAACTTTTTTGTTAAAAATGATTTTTGTTTAAATTGTATTTTCATAGAAAATTAATTATCTTGTTTGAAAATTAATCTTCTTGTTTAAAAATTCAAGTAGTTCAATTAAATTTTGACCATTTCAGTAATTAATTCATATTTTTCTTTAAAATCAAACTGTTTGGTTAAAACTTAAATTAAATTTTTCTTAAAAATAAATCTGTTTTTTGTGTGGAAAAATAATTTTTTAACTGACAATTTAAATATTCCATTTTTGGCAGAAAACTGATCTTTTTTATTTCAAAATTCAGCTATTTATTTGAAAATCGATGTTTTTTAGTCAAAAATAAAAATAAAAATTCATAATTTTGCTCAAAATTCATCTATTCCCGGTAAAGCTTCATCATTTTAGATAAAAATTTAGTAGTTTGGTTAAAAATTCTTGTCTTGTTTGAAAATTAATTTTTTTTTTCCTGAAAAAATCAAGTACTGACATTAAATATTGATTATTTTAGTAATTAATTCAATTTTTGCTTGAAAATCAAACTCGTTAAAAGATAAAGTAAATATGTTTTTTCGCGTAAAAAAATAATGTTTTCAACTGAAAATTTCGATATTCAATTTTTTGTAGAAAGCTATTTGTTGGGAAATTGATCTTTTTCAGTTAAAAATTCATCTATCTTTTTGAAAATCTAAATTTTTACTTAAAAAGTTAAGAATTTGAAACGGTTTAAATTGAATTTAATATGGTACCTACATTATTGTACCTAAATATGCACTGAGTTTTAAGTATAAGTAGATAAAATAAAAATTTGTTTGAATTATTATTCAAATTCATGAACATTAGAGACAAATTCAAGAGAAGATCAATTATGTTTTTAGTGTTATTTAATTAATCTATCGTGCTAAAGCATGTAGGAATATCTTCTAATATTATTTGAATTCCTAGAAACTAAAAAAATACATTATTTATAATAAACTCGCAAAAAATTATACTGAGAAAAAATCTGGAATTGTCAAGGCATTTTTTTCCAGGTTTAGAATCGACTAGACACTCTGCAATATTATTTCTTATAACTGGAAATAATTTCCGGGAACTTGACATACTTAATAATTTCATTATTTTTTTATATTATTATAAAGTTTATTTAGAATAGGTCCAGATTAAAGGTCTTTTATCAAAAGAAATTTATTTTCAGAGCTCTGCAATTGGTGGATATATCAGATCCGAGTGACAAATGGCATTGGCTAAAACCAGTTCAAAAAGCGGGACAACCGCTCGCTTCCATAACTTTAGTAAATCGAATCACCTCAGACAATGGTTTCCTAAAACTGATATGCAATCATGTGATTAATGCTACAAAAACTTACGGGTCAGAAGCAACTAGTTTAGGAACATTGTACAATTTTTACACATCTGGTCTTGTAAAAGCAATTCATCGACTCAATAATATCACCGATGTTCAGATAAATCACATGTTGCCAGCTCTCATTAGTGGATTATCCAGTCCAATCGTCGACTTTGCAGCGAGCAATTACATAATTATTTCAATACTGAACACCAAAGTCAAACTGAAAGACGAAACAATCGATTTTCTCCTCTGCAGGTCGTTCAAAAGACCCAGTCATCGAATGCATTACGAAGTTCTTCTTTTATTAGTGTCTCTCTACAACGCTGCCACCAATCCAGTCACGAAAATTTCGGAAAAGCTGCTTATCCGCTTATCAAATCTATCATGGTTTACGAAAACACTCATTCAGGTGAAATCTGCCGGGGTTCAAACATCTAAATTCACCGGTCTTTTTCTCGAAAGTGCTGTGAGGTACATTCTGATCAATCCCACGAAATCTGAAAGTGTTCAGAGTATCGTGAATGATATCTTGATCGAAGTTCGTTTGAATGATGACGAAGTCGATTTTTTTTTAACCGGCATATTAAAGAAGAATCTGATCTCGCTCGTGGAGTCAGAGGAGTCGAAGCAATTTCTCATCGGTTTGTTCAAGTCTTTGGAGACAAGTTATCCAGCCAAATTCGATGATTATCTCAAGAAAATTATGTACGCGAGTGAAAATGATGAAGAGGCGAAAACAACATTGAAGTTTCTGATGTCCTGGCATGTGGAGGCTCGGGATTCTGAAGGCTCTCTCGAGGTTTTGAATTCCCTGACTCACGCGAGTCCCGAGCAACGAATCCTCGCTTTAAAGGTGATTGCGGAAAATCGAATAAAGATTTCCGAGAGTTTCAAGGAGATGGTGAACAGAGCGTTGATGGCACGATTCAACGATGATGAGGACAGTGTCATCGCTGCTTTGCTCACCTTTCCCACCTCTCGTTTGAAGGAACTTTTTCCCGCTGATACTTTGATCGATAAACTGACAATTCTCGTGTCAAATCACAATGACATCAATCGAAAAATAATTGCCGAGCCGGCCCTGAAAATTCTTTTGGAAATGTGTGACGGCAATGATGCGAGTGTCTTCCTCGTGACACTTCCTTATTTATTCCCGATGAAGAACGAGGACGTGGGAATAGCTCTCGAGATTCTGGATTCGAATTTCGGAAGGGGGAACAAGTTTATGTCAACGCTGAAGCGAGATCTTGGCGAGAACTTAAAAACGGCAAAAAGCGCCGCTAAGGAGAGAAAGGATCTTAAAGACATTGCCGAGTGGTTTGTCCAAACGGTTTTTTCGAGTCTTCTCAAGAAGGATTTACTGCCACCGACCGATATTATCATTAGTATAATGAAACAGCAAATGGCACATGGTGATGCTTCCTTTATACTCTTTAATTTGATTTTCCTCGGATCCACTTGTCGTGTTCCCGCGGGTTCTTTGTCTTTCCAAGTAGTCAGAGAGGCGATAGAATTGGCCGCGGAAAGTATCAAGAGTTACAAAAACGTTCGACTCTTGCCCGGCACTGATCAGTTTGTTGTTGGAAAAATGCATGAAGCGCTCCGTTTCACCACCAAGGGAATTCTACCTTTACAGGTTGGTACTCACGTGTTGGAAAAGGCGCACAGATGCTTGGATTTGAAGGCTGAAACCTTTATGTTCGATTTTGAAAAGGATCCGGAGAGAAGTCAGTTGGTTCTCAAATTGATTGAAATCCTCTTCGAGGGGATGAACGACAAGGACACGAAGTCTCATTACGAATGGTGCTTGAAGATTTTCATCGAGAGGCACTTCAAGAAATTGGAGGGCATTCTCCGATTTTTGTCCCAGCTTTTTAATGAACCTGTGCAAACCCAGACATCTCTTCGTTCTCTGGAAATCACTCTTAAACTTTTGAACAATTGCAAATCCTTCCGCTGGGACACAATCGATAAAGTTTTGACACCCAATTTTCTCTTCACCGATAAAATTTTCGTCAGCAATTTGCTGATCAGTTTGACATCGAGAGTTGACAGTTGCCGAGAAGTTGCTGTTAATATTTTGAAGGCTTTAATCCAGAAAAACGAGGCCCAGATGGCTAAACCTTCGGATGAAGGCTTCTTCACTTTATTGCATGAATTGGCGGAAACAAGTCTGGAAATAAGCATGGACGCTGAGCAGTTGCCTCTGGCTCTTTACCTGAAGCTTTCTCCGGATCCTGATGTTGGGATATTGTTGAAAGGCGCGCGTCTAAAAGAAAATCTAAAAGTCGCTCGAGAACTTCTTCTTGAAATCGTTAGGGACGAAAACGTCCCTCTTCATGTGGTTTCACAACTTCTCGAGGTTTTAACGCACGTGAATGGGCGATCAATTCTCCAGCAATTGGCACCTCTAGGTCTCAAATTTTTGAAGAAAGTGACCATCCAACCGGAAAATAAATACATCAGTATTGGTCTCACGAATATCCTTCAAAGAATAAATAGTAGTACAGTAGCTGCTTTACAAAATGCAGAGGTCTGGAAATTATTTGAAATCAGTATTTCCGATGACACGCCTCAGAAATTGATCAACAACACAGTTAAATCGCCAAGTGTCATTCTAATCAAACAGATTGACGAGACCTTCTTTGATAATCTCGGCAATGTTTCGCACCAGTTGCAGAAAAAAGTCTTCTCGAAATTGGTCGACGTGATTACGGACTCGGAAAACAGCGGCGTGAGTTCAATAGCTAGCAAAGCTCTGCAAAAAATGAGAATCAAGGCGCAATTTATCGTGGAGGATTTGAAACTGATGACACAGTCCACCGCGAATAATAATCAGGAAAGTGGTACAAAATCGCGGAAGAAATTAGGTCGACTGTCAGTTCTACCAAGCCCGGAAATAATCAACACGCACGAGTGGAAGCGAGGAATCAACTTGCTGGAATTTATCAAAACGGAGAATAATATTCTCAACGAGGAAATTCTCATTCCAACTCTTTTTGATCTTCTTCGCACTTGTCTCGGCTTTGAGATTCAGGATCCGGTGGAATATACAAATCAACTCCTACTATCGGCCCTCCATCTTCTAGTGAGCAAATCCCTACCGATTCGAGGAGCTCATTTGCACATTGCTTTAATTGCGCAGTGCATCCGGATATCTAGAAATCCGCAGACGCATTATTACGCGTTGTCGCTCTTGGTCGAATTATTCAAAGTCGCTGATACTCAGAGTGCCTTGAACAGTATCATGCCGATCTTCACCTTTGTGGGAAGCTCGATTTTAAGACAGGAGGACGCCTATTCGATTCAGATCACTTCGAAAACCATCGAGACGATTATTCCGATTGTGAATGCGGCCAATGATGAGAGTCAAGCCTGCGAAATTTTGCGACTGTTTACCACTTCTCTGCCGGATATTCCCGAGCACAGGAGAATAACGATTTTTGTGAAGCTTTTACAGCTCATGGAGAACTATCTTCATCTATATTATTTGCTAACTTTTGAAAGTCACGTTTTGTCGCAGAGTAATGCAACTCCGGCTCAAAAAGCGCAAAGAACTCCCACCCAGAAGGTGGAGTTTGCTCTGCAGATTTGTCAGGAATTCCCGCCAAAGAAGGTGATCAACGTTTGTGTGAAGCTCGTGCAGTTTCTGAAGTCACTCCCCATCGAGATCGATGAAGAGAATAAATCGAGGAAGGGAAAGTTTAAGAGCAATCATATTTTTAATGTGGAGAAGAATTCCCCGAAGCAGTTGCGACATTATAAATACACGATTGTCCAGTTTCTCAGTGAACTTTTATCCAGGCCGGAGTTTATTAATCGAGTTGCGGAATTGGATGTCGAGACTATGAGTGAAATTATGACTGATTTTGACCAGTTGATTGTCGAGCTGGTTCTGGTGATTGAGAGCGCTTCGAAAAGTGTGGATATTCATCAAGGCAAGCCAAAGGCGAAGTACTGGAAGGTTTTGCTCAGACATTTGTATGATATTTTGGATTTGGTGAATAGTCTTTTGCCGAATAAGGCTTTTATTGAGAGTATTAAGCGGCTGATTGATCATGAACTTTTGAGTGTGAGGAGGAAAGCCTTGGAGTTGCTGAATGCGAGATTGCAACAGAGGAACTTTGGAGAGCGTGATCATCAGGATTTGTTGAGTTTGATGGATTTGTTTACCGATGTTCTTAAAGGTCCAAATAAGCTCGTGAATCAGGAGATTGAGATCATTCAGCAAACGGTCCTGATTAGTATCAAATTGTTGGCGAAGTTCTTGGCTGCTGAACATCCGGAGAATTTCAAGCCGGTGAGTTTTTTTATTAGAGTTTTTCTTATTTATTTCAGGAAATAAATAGTTTTCGGCAGAATTTTCAGATGAAAAGTCTGCCCAAGATCGATTTCAACAGTTTTTTAAATTTTATTTTATCAACTGTAAATATATACATTTTTCGTTGATTTCTAATATTTTTTTCGATGAAAAGTCTCCTATTATATTCTTTGCAAAGAAAATGATCTTTTTCGGTTAAAAATTGTATTACTTGGTTAAAACTTTTTATATTTTGTTGTTAAATTAATTACTGTTTTGAATATTTAACAATTTTGTTAAAAGATTATTATTATTGATTGGAAATTAACTTCTTTGATGAAAATTAATATTTTAGGGTTGAAAATTTAAGTGTTTTGTAATAAATTCGACTTTTTTATTCAAAAATTCAACAATATAGGTTGAATTTATTTTTCTATTAAAACTGAAAAATCTGTTATGGTTGAACATTCAACTATTTTAGTAAAACATTTAACTTTTTGATTTAAATTATTTTTTTTTAATTTTTAACAATTTTGTTTAAAAAGTAATTCTTTTTGTTTGGAAAATCGACTGTTTTATTGAAAACTCAACTGACTTGCAGAAATATCAACTGTTTCGTTAAAAATAAACTTTTTTCTTCAAAATTCATATTTTTGGATTGGAAATTTACTTGTTTTGCAGGAAATTCATTTTTTACGCTTGAAAACTTAACAATGCGGTTCAAATTGTTTTTCTTTCAGAACTAATAAAATTTTGTTAATTGAGCATTCAATTTTTTTTTTTTAAATCTACTTGTTTTAAAATGTAATTGTTTTGTTAACACCTCAATAATTTTGATAAAAAGTAATTATTTTTGGTTGTAAATTCAACTAGTTGGCTCGAAATTTACTTTTTTTATTGAAAATTAAGATTTTTGTTATAAGTAATTCTTTTTGGTTAAAAATTCAAATCTTTTGTTGAAAATTTTACTTCTTTGTTAAAAATCCGTCTTTTTTTGGTTGAAAAATCAACTATTTTGGTAGCAAATTATACTATTTTGTTCAAAATTGAATTTTTTTAAATTAAAATTTGACTTTTTTGTTAAAAAGTACTTCTTTTTGGTTAAAATTTAACTTTATTGTTGAAAATATATATTTTTGGATTGAAAATTAATTGTTTTTTAGAAAATTCATCTTTTGCGCTTGAAAAATCAACGATGCGGCTGAAATTGCTTTTGTTTTTGAAATAAAAAGATTTTCTTTGTTGAGCATTCAACTGTTTTGGTAGAAAATTATAGTACTTGGTTTGAAATTTCATTATTTTGTTTAACTGTCAATAATTTTTGTAAAGTAATTCTTTTGGATTGAAAATTCAACTGATTTGTTAAAAATTACCTTTTTGGTGGAAGATTCATATTTTTGGATTGGAAATTTCACTTTTTCGCAGAAAATTCATTTTTTGCGCTTGAAAACTCAACAATTTTTTTGAAACTGTTTTTTTTTAGAACTAAAAAAATTTTCTTGTTTGAGCATTCAACTGTTTGTTACAAAAATCTACTTGATTTAAGATGTTAATATTTTTGTTGAAACTTCAATAATTTTGTTAAAAAATAATTATTCTTGGTTGAAAATTCAACTAATCTGGTAGAAAATTCAACTATTTTGCTCAAAATTGACTTTTTTTTTATTGAAAATTGAGATTTATTTAAAAAGTCATTCTTTTTGGTTGAAAATTTAACTCACCTGTTGAAAATTCCACTGCTTTGTGAAAAATCCGTCTTTTTTGTTAAAAATTCAACTGTTTTGATAGAAAATTGAACTATTTTGTTCACAATTGACTTTTTTGAAATTGAAAATTGACTTTTTGGTTAAAAATTAATTCTTTTTAGTCGAAAATTTATATTTTCAGATTGAAAATTGATTTGTTTTGCAGATAATTCATATTTTGCTCTTGAAAACTCATCTGGTAGAAAATTCAAGTAGTTGGCTCAAAATTGACTTTTTTTATTGAAAATTTAGATTTTTCCTAAAAAGTAATTCTTTTTAGTTAAAAATTCAACTGCTTTGTTAAAAATTAACTATTTTGTTAAAAATTCATATTTTCGGATTGTAAATTTCATTCTTTTGTAGGTAATTAATCTTTTTCGCTTACAAACTCAAGAATTTGGATGAAATTATCTTTCTTTCAGAACTAAACAATTTTTCTGGTTAGAACTTTTAACTATTTTGGTAAAAAATTAAAGTATTTGGTTGAAAATTTAATTATTTTGTTAAAACTTTAACAATTTTTTAAAAAATAATTAATTTTGGTTGAAAATTTCACAGTTTTCATGAAAATTTGTGTTTCTGAGTTGAAAATTCAACCATTTAGATAGTTTGTTCAAATATTTGTTTGATAATTTAATTATTTTGTTGAAACTTCAATAATTTCGTTAAAAAGTAATTTTTTTAAATTTCTGATATTATGGTTTCAACCAGGGAAATTTAATAATTAAAGATTTTAACATTTTTTTCGATATACTGGTCAGTTTATAATAATAATAATATTACAAATTTATACAATAATAAATATTACACAATCTGAGATAAATCTGAAAAAACCTGTTCAAAAATCGTCTTTCTGGGTTGAACATTTTGGTAGAAAATTCAAGTAATTGGTTGAAAATTAACTTTTTTATTGAACATTTTTATTTTCAGATTTAAAATTCAATTCTTTGGTAGAAATGTCATCCTTTTCCCTTGATAACTATACATTGTGGTTAAAATTATTTTTCTTTTAGAAGTGTAAATTTTTTCGCTGAACATTCAATTATTTTGTTGAATCTGGAACAATTTTGTTAAAAAGTATTTTTTTTTAATTCAACTTGTTTGTTAAAAATTTATCTTTTTGGTTTGAAAATTCAATTATTTGGTTCAAAATGGAATTTTTTTATTGAAAATTCATATCGATTGACAATTAAATCATGTGATTAAAATAATTTTTCATTCAGAACTGAAAAATCTATCTTGATCGAAACTTCGTCTTCTTGGTTTCAAAAGTCATTTCTTGATAAAAATTTAATCTTTTTTTGTTTGTTTCAAATTAATTCTTTTTGATTGAAAAGTTTACGATCTTTTTTTATTGAAAAATCTCACGCGAAAAGCAGTGTCATAAAATATGTACATCTAATATTTACAATAATTTATTGAATAATTTTTAGATTGAATTTTCAAATTTAAAATTTAAAATATATATAAAACAACTTTAAATAATAATATTTATTTATTATTTATTTCAATGTTAATTATCCTACAATTGTTTCCTATATAATTATTTTGTATAAAAATTTCCTATAATCTCGAAAAAAATTATAGAATATTCATTGTACGAGAATTATTATTATTAATTTCGTTATATTTTTTCTAAGGGCAGTTTGCAATTTTATATAAAAGTCCTTCTCGATTATTTCTTCGCTCTTAGTTTCTTCTATTACTTAATATTATTTTTAGTATTGTTTTTAAAATAATACGTATTTTTAAAAATAATATAATAGTATTTGGTATTTTTTTATGTTGTATAATAGTATTTTTGAATTTTCTGAACAGATTCTCGAGTTAACGACCGAGTTGGTGAAAAAGAGAAATGGACCAGTCTTGGGAAGTGCAACTGCGTGTCTGGGTGAATTATGTAGTTCGATGAGAATACACGCAATTCATTCTCTCAACAAATTTTTCCCAGCGATTCTTCGTTTAGTGGAGAAACAAGCATACCAGGAAGTTCCTGACGTTATAATGATCAGCGTGGTCAGCTCTCTTCAAAAAATAATCGAGACGATGGCCAACTTTATGTCTCCTTACCTGGACCAACTACTTTTTGAACTCTCCAGACTTAATTCCTTGTACACCGACTCTGAAAATCCAAAGGTAATTCAATTCTACTTTTAGCTTGAAAAATATTATTTTTTTTTTCTTTAAAATTTATTTGTTCTCTTTTAAATTGAAAATGAATCTATATTAGGTAAAAACTGAACTTTTTTTTGGAAAATTCGTATTTTTTTGTTAGAAAGGTAGTCTCTTTAGTTAAAAATACATATTTTTGGGTTAAAGTTAATTTTCTTAATTGAAAGTTGACCTATTTTGTTAAAATTCTTTTATTTTGGGTTGAAAAATTATTTATTTAAATGAAAATTTTTCTATTTCGTGTTTCGTTAAACAATGTACGTTCTTCAGTCAGAAATTCATCTATTTGTTTAAAAATTCTTATTTCTTGTTCTATTCAAATGCTTTTGGATTAAATTAAAAATATTTTTTGGTTGAAATATCAAGTATATTACATTTTTCGTTTAGAATTTATCTTTTTTTTGTTGGAAATCAAACTGCTTAGCTGACAGTGGAACTACTTTAATTGAAATTCATTTTTTCGGTTGATGATTCTTCAATTTAGTGGCAAACCCTTTTTCTTTTGCTTAACATTTATTTTTTTTATTTTGAGATTGAAAAATAATCAATTTTCACAAGAATAATTCTATGCAAAAGAGCATGAAAAAGATTCATTCATTAAAAAACAGATTTCCGAACTATGTTGCAAAACTTTTTTTTCTTTTAAAAATTTATCTGTGCTGTTTTAAACTGAAAATGTATCTGTATTAGCTGAAAATTCAACTATTTTATTGGAAGTTCGTATTTTTTAGTAAAAAAGTAATCCCATTAGTTAAAACTACATATTTTTGGGTAAAAATTAATTTTCTTGGTTGAAAATTGATCCATTTTGTTAAAATTCATTTATTTTGGGTTGAAACTTTATCGATTCCCTGTTTGGTTAAAAAATGTAAGTTCTTCGATTAGAAATTTAACTATTTGGTTGAAAATTCATATTTTTTCTTGCATTCAAATGCTTTTGGCTTAAAATAAAAATATTTTTCGTTGACATATCAAGTATATTAGATTTTTCGTTGAGAATTCATCTTTTTTTAATAATTAAACTGCTTAATTGACAGTGGAACTACTTTAATCGAAATTCATTTTTTCGGTTGATGATTTTTTAATTTAGCTGCAAACCCTTTTTCTTTTGCTCAAAATTTAATTTTTTTGGTTGCAAAACTTTTTTATTCTTTTGAAAATTTATCTGTTCTGTTTGATTTTGAAAATGTATCTGTATCAGTTGAAAATTTAACTATTTTATTGGAAATTCGTATTTTTAGGAGAAAAGTAATTTCATTAGTTAAGACTACATATTTTTAGTAAAAATTAATTTTTTTGTTTGAAAATTGACCTATTTTGTTGAAATTATTTTATTTTATGTTGAAAATTTATTTATTTAAATGAAAATTTATCTATTCCATGTTTGAACTATTTCGTTGAAAAATTATTTTATTTTATTTAAAATTTATCTTTTTTAATTGAAAATTTGTCTTTTTTGTAGAGAATAAACGTTTTTGGTTAAAAATTCAACCATTACATTGAAAATTCAATTAAAAATTAGAATATTTTGTTAAAAATTATTCTTTTTTGGCAGAAAATTAATGGTTTTGGTTGAAATTTCATTTATTTAATTGAAAATGAGTTTTTTTTATCGATAATTAATTTTTTTAACTACAAATTTAACTATTTAAATTTTCCTTAATCTTTTTGGTATAAAATTAATTTTTTTGGTTGGAAATTTATTTAAACTATTTTTTTTTTTGAAAATGTCTTTTCTAAATGAAAAGTTGTCTTTTCTGGTAGAAAAATTAACCGCTTGGATTAAAAATTCCATTATTTATTTGAAAATTTATATATTTTGTTAAAAATTATTATTTTTTTGTAGAAAATTAATCTTTTTGTTTGAAATTTGATTTCTTTGGTTGAAAATTAGTATTTTCTATTGAAAATTACATTTTTCTAAACTAAAAATTAAATTATTCCATTTTTTATCGACCCTTTTTTTAGACATTCATTCTTTTTGGTTTAAAATTTATCTGTTTGGTTAAAAATTGAACTATTTCATTGAACATTTATTTTATTTGGATAAAAACTTATTCCTGTAACTTAAAATTAAACTACTCGATATTTTTTTTTAAATTTATCTTTTTTAATTAAAAATTGGTCTTTTTTGAAGAAAATGAACGTTTTTTGTTGAAAAATTCAACTATTAGATTGAAAATTCAATTAAATATAAAAATATTTTGTTGAAAATTATTATTTTTTAAAATCCAATTAATGGTTTTGGTTAAAATTTCACTTCTTTAATTAAAAGGGAGTTTTTTTACTGAAAATTAATTTTTTTAACAACAAATTTAATTACTCAAATTTTCGTTGAACCACTTTTTTTTGCCAGACACTTAATCTTTTTGGTATAAAATTAATTTGTTTGGTTGGAAATTTATTTAAACTATTTTATTTTTTGTTGAAAATTTTTTTCTAATTGTAAACTTGTCTCTTTGGGTAGAAAATTAACCGCTTGGGTTAAAAAATTCCATTATTTATTTGAAAATTCATATATTTTGTTGAAAATTATTAGTTTTTGGTAGAAAATTAATGTTTTTGGTTGAAATTTAATTTCTTCGGTTAAAAATGAGGTTTTTTATTGAAAATTAATTTTTCTAAACTAAACATGAAATTATTACATTTTTTATCGAACATTTTTTTAGACATTCATTCTTTTTGGTTTAAAACTTATCTGTTTGGTTAAAAATTGAACTATTTCATTGAAATTTTTTTTTTTTTGGTTAAAAACTTATCCTGTAATTGAAATTGAAACTATTCGATATTTTGTTTTAAATTTATCTTTTTTAATTAAAAATGTGTCTTTTTTTGTAGAAAATGAACGTTTTTGGTTATAAAATTCAACTGTTAGGTTGAGCATTCAATTAAAAAGTAAAATATTTAGTTGAAAATATTTTATTTGATTAAAAACTAATTTTTTTCAACTAAAAATAGAATCTATTCTATTTTTTGACGATAATATTTTTTATAGACATTCAATCTTCTTGGTTTAAATATTATCTTTTTTAATTAAAAATTTTTTTTTGTAGAACGGGAACGTTTTTGGTTGAAAATTTAACTATTTTGTGAAAAAATTAACTAACTAAATAACTTTTTTTCCTACGGAAATAATAGTTTCGGGATTATAGTTTATAAGTTAAAAATTCAACTGTTTTGTGAACAAAAAAAGATTTTTTTGCTGAAACTTCTTATTTTTGGTTAAAAAATTAAGCTTCTTTGTTTAAATTTGGTTAATGTTGAAAATTCATATTTTTTGTTGTAAATTTAACTCTGTTCTGAACAACTAAATTAGTTTGATGAAAATTTTACTATTTTATAGAAAGCTTACCTTTTCGTTATGGAATATTACTTACGGATTAAAAGTTCAACTGTCTTACAGATAATTAATTTTTGATACTTTTCAAGTTGAAAATTCAGGTATTTCGTGAAAAATATTTGTCTTTTGTTACAAAATAAACTTTTTGTTGAAAAATTAATTTTTTTTGTTATAATATCATATTTTTGGTTATAAATTGGCGTATTTAATTAAAAGATAAATTAACTTATGAAAACTTACATATTGTACAGAAAATTTACTTTTTTTAAGATAATTTATAATTAATTCGCCTTTTTTCTTCAAGATACAAGAATTTCGTTGAAAATTCATGAATTGTATTGAAAATTCATATCTTAATTTGTTTTAATTTTTTTTTTTCATTAAAAATTAATTAAGGGAAATTCTTCAACAGATTGGAATAGTCGTCTCGAGACTAAGAGCAACCGGAAATAAACTTGCAAGCTCCGTACCTCTTCGAGTTTTATTACCAGCCGTAAAAAATACCTACGACGAGCTTTTATCGAAAAAAGCCCACAAGTACATCGCTCCTCTATTGAATATTTTCGCCGAATCTTTTGCAAATCTGCAGTCTGCCGATTTGAATGCCGCCTTGCCGAATCTCATCACATTTTTCTTGAATGTCCTGGAATTTCGAGAGCAGGTCGGACAATCCGAGGAAATGGAGGTGGATGGAGAAGAAGGTGTTCTTTTGAGTGACATAAAGGTCGTGGAAGAGAGTGCGAGCAAAACAATAGTCGCACTGGTTTTAAAATTGAGTGAAGACACCTTCAGGCCTTTCTATTATCGATTGTACGATTGGGCGGCCAGGAATCCACAGCACAAGCAACGAAACATCACCTTTTATAGGTAAGAAAACGAAATTCTCCTTGAATTTTTTCTTTAAAAACCTTGAAAACCTGGAAATCTCCTTGATTTTTTTCACGAGAACCTTGAATTTGAATTGCTTTGCTTTTAAAACAGTAATTTTATTCAAATATGAAGATTAATTAAAATCTTTTAGTCTTGTTAAGGAAGAAACATCTTCTGAAATATTATGTAATTTTTGAAATTGTTGTGAAATTATTGTAAAATCTTCTAAATATTATAAATCTTTGTGAAATATTTATGAAATCATTTTAAAATCTTTGAAGTCTTCTAAAATCTTTATGAAACATTTAAAATTTATGAGAATTCTTTGAAATGTTTGGAAATCTTTGGTAATCTTTGAAATCTCTGTGGAACATTTAAAATGTTTGTGAAATTATGGTAAAATATTAAAAATCTTTTAAAATCTTTGTGAATCTTTGTAAATGTTTTTAAATATTTTGTAATCTATGAAGTCTTTAAAATCTTTTGTGAAATCATGATAAAATCTGGAAATGTCCTTCATTTTTTTTTTCTCACGAGAAGTTTGAATTTGAATTGCTTTGCTTTTAAAACTGTAATTTTATTCAAATATGAAGATTAATTAAAATCAGTAAAATCTTGAAAAATTTTGTCATATCATTGAAATATTTTATAATCTTTGACATTAATGTGAAATCTTGAAAATCTTAAAATCTTAAAAATAAATTTTTGGTAATATTTAAAATCTCTATGAGATCTTTAAAATCTTTATGAAATCATTGTTAAATTTTGGAAATCTTTTAAAATGTTTCCTCATCTTTTTAAAACTTTGTGAAATCATGGTAAAAT
>JAAAKG020024111.1:0-20090 GCA_010014905.2 Druon quercuslanigerum | reverse complement strand
TATATATATATATATATATATATATATATATATATATATATATATATATATATATACCTATATTTTATATTTCTACGCATTTCAACAATTGGAGGAGGGAAGATTAAAATTGATAGGAACTTCAATTACGTTGTCCCGCGAGGATCAGTTCCAAAAATGACAGAATATGAAAAACGAACCAGGCAGCAGAAATGGTCTTAGCACGAAAGTTTTGGATTAATTTCAGGCTAAATGGTCAAAAGATGGTCACTTTTGCCATTTTTTTAACCAAAAGTTACTCCAAGACCTGGCGGGCGAGACAATTTCTGGTACTGGATTAGTTTTCAGCGTCGAAAAATCTTCAAGATTCACCCCATCATTTCTGCAACTGAAAAACCTTCAAATTTCGCAGGCATGCGTTATTTTAAAGATGTGAGGTGACTTTACCCATTTTGACAAGGGATTCCAATACATTAAAATAGACGTCAAAGCTTTTAATGGACTTACAAATATTTTCAAAGGTATCAAGGAAATTCAAGAGATTTCAAAAGGTTTTTGTATGGATCTCAATTAAATTTAAAGTGATTTTAATATATCAAGGGAATTCACAAATTTTCTCCGTATAAAGTTTATTGCAATAAATACAATAAATCGTTCCTTTGTAGTTTCTCTACGTGATAAATTAATTTCTTCGTTGATTTTGTATTATTTATTCTAACACTGATCATCCTATAATTTTGTTCTATATAATGAATTTTCTATAATCAATGGAATCGTATGCAATATCATTCAATCTCCTGGACAATAAAAATACGAGCAATAAACCTTTCGAATAGTGGACAGTCAAATTTCACGAAAAAAAATTCTAGCCATTTCCGGATTTGAAACGATGTTTTTTCAGTCATTTCAATTCTTAAACTAAACTTTCAAAACGGAATTTAAATAAAAACATGAAAAATGGAACAAAGGCGAAAATTAGGCCATCAAACTATTTATTTTCTACCTTCAAACGAAGAATTTTAGTTTAAAAAAATTGAAATGGTTTCAATTTGAGAATTAAATTTTTAATACATAGAACTGTACAAAATCTAATACAAAATATTCTCCGGAAATTGATAAATTTTGAACTTGAGTTTCAAAAATTCGCATTTTTAACTGAATACTACAAAGTGAAACATTTTTAACTTAAGAGTATGAAATTCCGACAGGTTTTAATAAAATCAAGCACTGAAAATACTCTACTCGCATGGATTGAAATTTAAAATTGCACAATTTCATGTATTTGAATTCGAAACTAAAAAATTCTGCAACTTTTTTTATTTAACATTTTTATTTCAAATGCAAAATTTTGTACTCTTTAAACTTAAAATCTTGAATTTGAAGGCCTTTAATTTCAAATTGTTAAATAGTTTTCAAAGCGAAAATTGTACAATACAGAATACTTTAATTCAAAGTTCTTTCAAAGAAAAATATTTAGGAATTATCTAACTTATAAAGTTTTAGACTAAAATTTACAATTTGAAACAATACATTTTAAACAATTCAATTAGAAGTTGTCAAATTTCATTTTTTTTTTTCTTCAAATTTTCCAAGATACATCTAACCATTAGTATGTAAACAAGCTGCATTGTTTAACGCAGAAAGGAATTAAAAATAAAGATACTTAAAAATGTAAGCCATTAAAATTGAATGATATTTAATTAATATTATACTTCTTATAAAATTGTAGGTGATATCAAGTGACACTTTAATAGTTAATACAGGTTTATCGAAATACAGGGACAAATATTTTTGGAATTCCTACAAGATACTTCTTTTTTTTTTACTTTCGATAGAAAAAATACAATAACTATCATTTCCCAGGGATGCAGTTTTATGCGGCTACACTGTACAACAAATTTCAGTTTAATATAATCAAAACAGGATAATTATTCCAACATTCTGCGACACCATACAGAACATTTTTACTGAATACAAAGCTTTATAGTTTATGTTTTAAGAGATTCAGTTAATTAAGTTTGACCATAATTAATTTACTATATTAGTGGAGTGTTAATGTAATTGTGCAATGGCCTACAAGCATCTATAATGTAAAACTAACGAAAAAAAGGATAACCGCAAATAGGTTAGGAACAGGATGGGGAAAGTGATATATGAGATCTTTACAAAAAAATTTGATTCCGAAATCAATAAACAAATTCTATACTCAAATAAAAAAAAATAAAGAATCACATTTTACGCTATATCCAAGAAACATTGAAAACGATTTTAAAAATAATTACAGGAAACATATACAAATGACCAAATAGCTTGAGTAACCTAACCTCCAACACAAAGTAGGTTATATCCTGCAAATATAGAATGCAAACCAATCAATTTAACCAAAAAATGGTTATTATATTTATCCTACTTTTATCAAATGCTAACAATATTCTAAAACTGAGAAAAATAAGCAAGAATTAACACAACTATTAAAAGTAAACATGACCAATTTACGAACTTCCTGATACTAAAATCCACACTAAACATTCATACAATTTCAACAATCAAAGTTATTTATTTCTTAAATCAATTAAACAAGTCTGAACCATTTCAGCGAGTCAAAATAAGGAATCCGCAGATGTGCGCATAATCGTTTAATCATGTCGTTGAAAACATGTTGCACGCACGTGTTAGTGGGTGTGTGTATCCCGCCAAATATATCTATATAATATACATTAAAACGATCCACGAAAGTTTCGGAAATGAAAAATATAGTGTGCAAATTATGTAAAATTGACAGCAAGCCAAAAGAAGCCAAGCTGAACCTTGGTGGAATTTTTCGCTAACAAAGGTTATAACTCTCTTACCTATCAAAGTGAGGATATTCGTAGCCATTTCAGACGCACAAGGATTTATTTTTAGTGACCTCACTGAAATTGTTCTTCGCGAATACCAATCCTGGATATAACTCGATTGCCCGTGATCACGAGCCGAAGAAAACGTATTCCAACCCGGCTTTGTAAGGAATTGGTACTGGTCCTGTACACGTCTGTACGCGTCGAAAACGAACCACAACGGTCCGCCACCATCTTAATGTAAGCATTGCTACCAACCTTACGACAAAACAAGTGACAAAAAATATTTAAAAACGTTTGATCTTGTTTTTCATTTTGGAACATAAAATCATTATTATTGAAAAATTACCATCTATTGAGGTTTTTAATATTTAAAGCTATTACAATGTATATTAAATTCCATTCATAATCAAAAATTAAATTTAATTACCAACGTTTTTTCCCCCGGAAATACAAATCCGGAAACAAAAGAATTCGTTCGTTATTTAATTTCTTGCGTACGCAAAATATTCAGACAACTGAATTCGTTTTAAGGAGTAATTCAAAGCTATATTGTATTTATAATCATACTGCAGCATTGACAAATGGTTCAAATATTCAAATCAATAAAAAAATGTTAATACCAATAATACTGGTATCGTAGAGGGAAGCTGGTATTGGTCGTATAGCAGACGAAAATTTATAGAAAATGACAGAATTTCGGCGGGAGTTTTGAAACGATTGCTTATGAGTATCAAGTTAATGTAATTTATATCATTACAATAAACAAATGATGAGTGAAATGCAGCACTTTCTACACTTTTTTCATTTTATCTTCTGATAATGTTTAAAGTATTTTTATTTTCTAAATAAGTATTTTTGTACGTTATGTTGGGTTAGATAATATTGCGAGCTTTTTTGTTTATTTCAACTTTTTAAAATAATTCGTATAATATTATTCAAATGAAATAAAATAATAATTTAATGTAATAAATTAAAATAATGATCCTAATGAAATAAAGTTTATTTCTAAACAAATTGAACTTAGTGTGAACGTAGTTTTCTCACTTTTAAAACCAAACAGTGGTTATTTGGTTTTGATTTTGAGAATGAAAACCAAGAAAAGGGACGAAAAATTACAGCACTGGCAAAATTGAGTTGCGCGATGCATATCGAGGTTTGTTTTTGTATATAGAGTTTTTCCAGTATCGAATTAAGCAGATACTTCGACTAATCGAATGAGGAATTTTGAACACTAATATTTAGTGGCTCATTTTCCTTTAAATAAATTATTAATTTTCTAACTGTTTTTGTATTTATTTTATGGCACTGTAAATAAAATATAACTCATAAAAAAAATTCACATATGATAATGGACTTTAAAAAAAATTAATGTTACGTAGTTTTTGAAGATCTTCTTTTTTTGTCATCACTGCATTTTCAGTTTTTTCAATAAACACATAAAATCTTTAAAAATAGTTAGTTCCACATCTGAAAAAATCTGGCTTTAAATCCAGTAAAATTTTCCACAACTCATTAGCAAAATTAATATGATTTTAACTGATTTTTTTTTTAAAATTTAGGACCTAATTCTGAAATTTAGGTAAAATTTCACGGTAGACAAACGGAAAACTTTTTATTTTAAACGTAACTATAATCTAAAATATTTCACATTGAGATAAAAATATTATTGAATCGAATGCTTTCGTTTAAACCGAGATGTTTTATTGATTTAACTCTATGTACATTAGGGTGGGTCGAAAATAAAAACTTTTGTGATTCGAAATGCATACCACGCGAAAAAGTAGCATATTCGGATTCTAAAAAAGTCCAATCGATTTCGAATCGATAGAAATGCAGCTTAGTTACCCGCGCTCGAAGAAATTTGACATGTCCTCTTTGGAAAGTTTTTAAATTGTCTTGAGTTTCAATTGTTTTACATAACCTCAGGATAAAAATATCTGTCCAATTTTTCGCATTTTGACCAATCATTTTCTAAGAGATCATTTGTGTGTAATGCAGCCTGTTTTCAAACAAAGTTCTTAACACAGCGAGTTAAAGTGATTTGATTTTGGTATTTAATTAAATTGTCTTTTCAAGTTACGAATCCAATTTCTCATTTAAATTCTTGTAATTAAGAGTTAAAACTGAAATTACAGAAAATTTTCCAAATTTGTAATTTGGTATTAATTACAATTTTTGTAGTGTATTTACGTGCTAATGACCCAACGATGTTCAGAAAATTTGTAAGCCACAAGTTATAAAGATAATTACATTAGATACCAAGATCGGAATCTTAATTTGTTTGCTTCTATTGCAATTTTGTTAAAAATTAGCAAAAAAATCATGAAGAATTTTTTGTCCTGCAGAAATGTAAGGATAATTAAAATTCAACAAAATTTAAAAACTTTGCAAAAAAGACGTTTATTAAGTTTTTTTCGATCATGACTTACTCAACTGATTCCTGATTAATTATATTGTTTTGGGATTCCAACACGCTACTTTATCGTATTGTATCGATTTCGAATTACAGAATGTTTTTTTATTTTCGAAACAACCTGTTGTACACTGTACATTATAGGATTCATATCATTCACTTTTGAACAGAAATTAATGATTATATTGTTGCACTACATATTAATTTTAATTAATATCATTTTGTGTGAACAATGGCTGTGGCCAGGGGGTGGGTCTTTAATTTAACAATTTTTAGAACAAATATTATACATACAAAATAGATCTAATTTTGCCCTGTGAAGAAAGAAGTTGATATGCTTGTATAATTTACATGTAAAATAGAAAATGGTCAGGTGAGTCCCATAACTGCTATATTACAAACGTACACTCATTAATCTCGAATATGAGGGACTTGAAGAGCAGATAAATAATTGTGTTGCATTCTCGAATCCCGGAGGAAAATCTTGCATTTATGTTCTCTCTTTTATGTACAATATACAGAATCCCAAATGAATGCGCGCCATTTTTGAGGATTTATTACAAATTGTATTGCTTGTTACGAGTGATCAATTTTAAGCGATTTTATTAGTCTCTCTATTTTAAATGCACATCAAACAGGTGTGACGACGAAGATAATCCTCACAAATGCATACCAGTGAAGAAAAACATTTTTCATTTAAACATGGATAAGAAAAAATACGCACAAAGCGCGAGCGATTTGTTGATCTAAAATACTAGAAAAAGGAAAAGAAAAGGACAATACTTTGTATACTTGACGATAATTTATATCTTTATTTCGAATTAAGATTGCTCCAAATTGTACATTTCGTATTTGAAGTTTAAGATTTTTTATTCAAAATACAAATTTTTTAAAATGAAAAAAAAACAAACAAATCTGCTTTGAAACTTGTAGAAGCTCTTTGCAATCTGTACCGACTTCCGGCGGAAAACGTGATCAGGCGTTAAAATTGACCAAGACGTTTGAATCTTCTTTCAAATAAAATTATATTTCATTTAAAATAGTACTTTGCAATAAAAAAAACACAAAAATAATCTAAAATTGTATCAAAATTGTTAATATACTCCGAAATTTAATAATTAAAAAAAAATTTTAACCAAATTTCGATGTTATTCGATGTAAAATGATTATACATCCTACAGAACGTGGTATTTTAAATTTAACACTACATAAAAATTTGAAAAAAATTCTACATCTTATATGAAATCCAGAATGATTTTAGTTGGTAATTACCTATTTCGTGTGAGATATTCCAATACAAGATGAAACTGTTGAAAAATTGAGAGAAGTTAATTCTCGATCGATTCTTGTATCGTCTCGCTCAAATACAGATCTAGATTTTCCATAAAGAACACGAACATCTAAGAAAAAGGAAAGTTTTTCAAAAGTTGTATGTCTTAGTTTGATTTTTAATAAGTACAGTAGATGGTAGAGCCAAAGTTGCCAAAAATCAGTTTTTGTTTTTTTCTTCAACCCGAAAAAAATATTTTTATGGTCAAAATGATCGAAAAAATGTAATGTTGGAAAAGATCCTGGAAAATCCTTTAAAGTATAAAAAATTTGTAGTCTTGCGGTGCACCATTTTTGAGATACGAGGTTTTAAATTTCTAATATCAGGTTATATTCATGAGAAGTACAGTAAATTTGTCTTTTTTGTGAAAAAATACTCGTGGCTATTTTATTTTATGAATCGTTACAGAAAAAAAATTTCATACAAAAAATGTAGAGAGATGTAGAGAAACATTTAGATAGTATTGAAAGTATAGTATTGCAATACTAATATTAAGTTATTTTCTCAATATAGGAGAAATCGACAAAATCGTGATATTCATTTTTACTTCATTTATGAAAATAAGTAATCGACACACTACCTTGCAATGAAGATTTTTTTTGCATCAACGTAGTGAGTGCATCAGGATGCATTGACAGAATGATTAAGTTTGACATTTTAAAATATAAAGGGTAATTGAACGAGGTAATGATAATTTGCAGACATTAAAATATTAATAAATTTATTTAATAATTTCCGTATAGAATAAACGGTTTTCCCCATTAACAAATTTGAATTTAGCTAATTTTCAGGACAATTTTCCGGTGCTTTTCTCAAGTTATATACCTTTTTTGGTGGTGCTGCAACTTGTAACATTACATCACTAATAAATTTTGTTAAGAAATAACCTATTTCGTAGATTCAACTCAATTGAAAATTTTTTATTTCTACTCTACAAATTTTGAATTACCACGAAGGAAAAAACATTTTTCCCCTTGAAAAAGAGCAAAAACTGATATTCGGCAACTTTAGCGCCCTCTATTTCCTGCGTTTGTGATTGTAATGCAGCGACTGCAGAAGATAATTTGCAGAAGAACATTTTTTGCATGAATACTTTTTTCTTTAACATGCCTTTCCCACGGAAAATTAAATCCAAACGATTTTCAGTTTTATCAAAACACATAAGGGAGGGGGGAGGGTGTCCCAACTTTTTGGTGATTCAAATTCCCAGGTAACGATTCATAAAATAAAATAGCTGCGATTATATCTTCGCAAAAAAGAACTATCTACTGTACTTCTAAAGAACGTAACCTAATATTAGGAATTCAAAACGCCGTATCTCAAAAACGGTGCATCAGAAGAAAAAAACTTTTCAATTTTTACATTATCATCATTAATGATTCAGAAAGTCTTGTCCGAAATTTGACACCACAGTTTTACAACAGACGAGTTTGTTAACCAACCATACAATTTTTGAATTCTTTCGTCCCTCAAAAGACTTTTTTTCGGGTTGGAAAAGAGAAAAACCTGATTTTCGTCAACTTTGGCGCCCTCTATTTTGTGCATTTTTCGTTGTATTGCAGCAACTGCATGAGATAATTTGGAGATAATAGAGTTATAAACGAGTTTTAACATAAAATAGCCTCATTCATTTTTTCACTACATAAATAATTTATTTACTGTACTATCTTCGAAATCTAAATATATTTTTTTTAAATACCAATCGTTGGTCATAAATACATATAGAACCTAAAATTTTTGACAATTGTTAATTTTGTTTTAAATCTAATGATTCTTGTTTAAAAATACAAACTTTAGATGTAAAAAGCTCACGTAACCTTACAATGTGAAAAATTGCGAATCTTTAATATCTCATGATTTGTACTTAAAAATTCCAATTTCTAGTAAAGAACGCTAACAGTACATTATAAGCAAAAGTTGTTCAAAAAATGGTTATAATTGAAATCTAATATTTTTTTATTTAAGATATCAATGTTCTGTAAATAAAACATGTACACATATAACTGTAAGCTTTTACAATTGTAAATTTGATTTGAAATGTAATGATTTTTGTTTAAAAATACCCATCTCAGGTGCAAACGCCAACGAAAAACCTTAAATTGTTAAAAACGATGAATCTTTCATATTTAATGATTTTTATTTAAAACTACATCAGTTTAACCATGCTGATCATTGCTGTTGAAAAATGATCAATTTAAGTACGAAGTTGTTTTACAAGTCAAAAGTATAAGTTCTAACACCTACAATCACCCAATATATCAGAAAATCTCTAACATAACGGTTAATTGTCCACAAACTCGGTAAAACAATGAAAATAAACATTTGTTTATTTTATAATACTTATTCATTCCCAAGTAAAAATTGTTCGACTTGGCACGTCTCAGTTTTGTGACGGAGCCAGACTTCAATTTATGTCTTGAAGACATATATTTATATCTTGAGTCGAATTTTTATGACCCTAAGCAAAGCGAGTGTTATATTTAATTTACATACTTAAAATATTTTATTTATATTTTTAATTTACAAATTCGAGTGTATACCTGCCCTAATAAAAATGGCAATTCCGCCATAAAAGCTATTATTTGTTAATGATTAAACAATGTTTTATATTTTTATACAATATACATATTTTATCGATTTATTTACGGATTTTTATTTGTATCATATTTTTTTCACTGCGATACCGAAAATGCTGTTTGTTTTAACGTATTTATAAAGGCTTAGCAGATCCTTATAGAAAATTACAATCTTAATTTTTTAGAAGAAAATTTGTTAGAGTTGTACTTCTTCAGAGCGACAGATTGTGACTTTTTACATTCTGATCAGGGAAGCCTGAATCCAAAAAACAGGTTTTCGTGAATATTTCTGTCTGTATGTATGTCTGTATGCATGTTTATATATATGTATATATATATATATATATATAGGTCTGTCTGTCTGCGAGCATGATTACTTTTGAAAAAATCATTCTATTAGGTTGGCCTTTGGTACACTCTTTCAGTGAACTAAACTAAAGATCAAGTTCGTTAGCCAGCCATTTTGGATAGAAAATCAAAAAGTGAGCGCATTTTGAATAGGTTTGAGACCACTATTTTCAAAATTTAAAAATTTTCTATACTGCATTTTCTGTAAAATTTTCTTATCCCAATGACTTTTTTCATGAAACCAAAAATTACCAGAGTTATAGCATTTACAAAATTCTAAAAACACACGAAAATGGCCATTTCAAAACAAATAACACACTATATGAAGAAAAGTCAAGAGAAGAAAAATGTTGCTTTTTGAATGCCCTGCCGGATTATGATAAAAACTTTTTGAATTTTCTTGAAAAATCGAAAATTCAAATTTTGACAGCATAATAAATAATGGAAAATCTAAAAGTTACATTTTGCCGCCAAACCATGAAAAATACGGTAAAGAATTAGAAAAACAAAATTAGGCATTTAAAAAAGATCTACAAATTTCTTATAAGTCACTTTTTGATAGGATGTGTAGTTTTTACTTTAATCGTAAAAAACGTCATTAACAGTCAAAAAAATCTGTCCGTTGCGTGGGCACATTCTTATTACAACTTTTGTTGTAGCGTTAGATTTGTGTAAAATTTGACCCAGCCAATTTTGGTCAAATGTCCATATTTTGTGTGGCTGTATGTCTGCATGTATGTATGTGTGTATGTATGCATGTGTATATATATGTATGTATGTAGGTATGCATTTCTGAATATATGCATGATAAATTTTGAAAAAGTTAATATATTAGATTGACCTTTGGTACACTCTTTTTGTGTCCTAAATTAAAGGGCAAGTTCAATAGGCAGCCATTTTGGGTACAATTCAAAAAGTTAGCGCATTTTGAATACTTTGAGAGCACTTTTTTCAAAAATTAAAAATTCTTTTTATCGATATTCATAGTATTACAAAAGACGAACAATTTATTTTGACTACTTTTTTTGATAAAACTAAAAATCCTCAGAGTTATAGAATTCACAAAATTCCAAAAAATAGACGAAAATGAACATTTTAAGCCAAATAACTCACGATATGAAAAAACGCAGGAATATAAAAACGTTGATTGTTGAATGTCCTACAAGATAAGAACTTGTTGAGTTTTCATGAAAAATCGAAAATTCATATTTTTACAGCAAAAACAAAGTCATAGAAAATCAAAAAATTACACTTTTTAATTCAACAATTTCACAGTATTTCAAAGAATCTCAAATATGTGAAAATGAGACGGCATTCAATTCCATCTAACACAACGCTGCTGACTCCCCCTCCACCCCCTAATTAATGGAAGTTAATCTTTCTGTATATTATTATGAGATAATGCAATAGGGCAATCACAACTGCGATTTAGAATACGATGCGGTAGAAAATTCAATGGACAAAATCTGGATCACTAAGGTTAAGGATATATTTTAGAAGTTAAAAAACAGCCATGTGCTGTGTATATCCCATGCATAACTTTTAAATCATAACAAAAATTGGAAATAAGCAAATTCAGTTTTTGAAAAAACGGCAGAATTTGCAATAAAATGTTTAATAAAAAAAAGTTTTTTTTAGGAATGTGCTTTTTTTAACGAAACAATGAAGCCATCTGTGTTTAATAACAAATGCTTGTTATGAATTCTAATAATATACATTTATGGAAGTGATATAGAATTTGAGGGAAAGACTCGAGTGCGAAGCACAAGAAACGTGATGAGAATGTATTCGTAAAGCCGAAGGAGCTTTAACAAAAGAGAAGTCACAATTACCAAATTACTGCTTTCGATGGTTTGACCCTTAGTTTTAAAAAGTCTGTGCACAAGTGTGGGGAATATACAAAAACCGAGCGCGAAGCGCGAAGCGCGAAGTAAACATATTAAATAGCGCGAAATGCGACATCCAACTGTCGCGCGCCGCTGGAGCGCTCAAACCTGTGAGCAAAGCGAGACGCGCGATGAGAATGGGCCCCCGAAGCGGGCAGATTTTTTAAATGAAAAATAACTGCTTTAATAATTACAAATTTTCCATTCATGAATTTTAATCTCATTTCTGAGTCGGAAAAGGTTCGTCTTGAGACAAGTTTACGCTGACTTGGGATTAAGCATGCTAAGACCAATGACGAATGCGATTCAAACGGCTGTCAAAATCGCTACCGCCAAACTGTTTCTAAACGGTTCAGGCGTTGAGCGCCATATTTTAACCACATACTCTCAAGGATTTTATACCGAACCTTTCAGCCAGTTGTTTCCGGAAATGTTATTGTTGTTGTTGTTTTTTTAATTGAAAGTAGAGAGTATTTTCGCGCTTAAAACTGGCGCGCGATGTGCAGTACACGTTGGTATCAATTACAAAAAAAATAACAACAAGAACACTTTCGGGAAAAAGCTAGCTAAATCGACCGGTATAATTTCCTTTAGATTATGCGACTAAATATGGCGTTCAACAAATCAACCGTTTAGAAATAGTTTGGCGGCATCGAATTTGACAGTCGTCATGACAGTTTTAAGACGTAGCCAAATATCGATGGCTTGGAGACGAACTCAAGACATCACTAAGTCGAACAGTCGAAGTATTTTTTACTTCACTTAGTATTAAAGAAGGGTTTAGTCATTTTTGTAATCTTTGGAAACATTTGAAATCTGTTCACATTTTTTTAATACCTTAACATTTTCTGAACACTCATGAAATCTTATATGTTTCTCTGAAACCCCTTAAAATAAATGAAAATAATTTTCAATACTTAGATAAACTTAAGTTTTTCTTTAAATCCTTTATAATCAATTAAAAAAACTTTGATACCACGTGAGATCCAAATTGTTTTGTTTAAATCATTTGAAATACTTCACAATTTTTGAAACACTGCCTACGTAAATTGCTTGAAATCCCGATACTCTTATTGATGTCTTCAAATAAAATTTTGTAGTCCCTAAAAATCTTTAGAATTTATGTAATATTCTCTGCAACAGGTTGAAATCCATTAAATTCCGTGAAACCCCTTAAAATTATCTGATCGGGCATGAAATCTCTAAATATTCTAGGAAATCTCTTAAATATCGTGAAGTCACTTGACACTTTTTTAAGTTAATTGAAATTCTTTTGGAAGTGCTAAGAAAACTCCTAGCATATTTGGATATAATTTGAAATTCTCTACAATTTTTATAAATACGTTGCAATTCCTAAAATTTTTTTGGAATCCACTAAAATCATTACAAGTCAATCAATATAGGCAATGCGTTAAATCTATTATCTTAAAATCTCTAGGAATCTTCTTAAGTCGATTAAGATTCGTAGAAATTGTATGAAAGTCTTTGAAACCTTTAACAATTCTTTACATTTCGTACAGAAACTATTTTATATCTTTCGAAATCTGTTTAAAACACTTGAAATCCTATAACAGTAGTTGTATTACGATAAATTGGTTTAAATTCCTTTTAAATCCTTTGAAATTCCTCGGAATCTCTTGAAAGTTTAAGTTTCTAAAAACGCTTTAAACTCCCCCAAAGACATATTTTAAAATCCATTGAGATTTTGTTATCTCTTTAGAAATTTGTATAAATCCTAATATCTCGTGTTTAATAAAAATTCGAGTGATCATCCCATCGATAAGAAGGAATTGACAGTAATGCATTTTTTTCTATTTAATGAAATAAATTTTATTCTTTTACCAAAGTAGATACTTTCAGAACTGCATTTTCAAGTACAATAAAATATTTTTCTATCGTAACTACCACAAATTAAATTAACAATAGTTAGAGATCCTCAAGGGAGAGTTGAGATACGGCCGCGGTATTCCAATTCTCATTGGTGCCATGAATTTTGATTAGCTTGGGTTGACGCGATTTTCAAATCGCAATTTCATTTGCAAGTGGATTTAATAAGGAATAAAAATAACACTCATCTGACGAACGAATAATATTTACTTTGAAACATATAATACTTCAAAAATGTCAAAAACAAAAACATTAATGAAAATTAAACTGTTCAAGCTTTTCGCGCACTGTGAAAATATCAAAGTTCCCAAGTCTTTCAAAAGTCAATCAAGTTTTCAACAACAATAAGTGCGATATTTTAGAGACATTTCGTTACACCTCTTTTTTTGGATAGATAATAGTATCAAACAATTAAATTATGAATACTCATTTATTTTTCAACGAAGATGAGTTTTACTCGTATAATGAATTTAATGTAATAAAAAAAGTACATTGAAAATATCGTAGATTCATGGGTTCGATAGCAGACTGGAAAAGGGAGAGAATATCAGAGGGCATGGTGTGATCAAACGATCGCATTAGAGGTAATAAAACATCATAGTAATGACACTGAGTACAGTTTACATCAACGCTCCTTAATATTTATTGCATAATAATTGAATATAGGCACATTAACAGGCTTTATTTTATAGACTTTATTCCCATTTTCCTGAGAACTGACACAATTTCTAGCGAACACTCCCGTGTTATCGGGGCATCTGTCGATCTACGACTACAATTGTTAATTCGTACTATTTCATGAGGACGTTGTCGATAGTGGTTGAAAGGCAAAAAATCGCTTTTTATGACCGAGAACGCGAGTTCTCTGACATTTTCACGCACACAGCCGCATTCGTATCTCTTTCATCGATCCATTGAAGGTATTTTTAACGCTTTAGATAACAAAGAGGGGATAACCGAGTTGAATCTCGTTCGCTTTGTTCTCAGGACGAACTGTCGAAGCATTTATTCATAAGAACGAGCTGCTCGAAAGATTTCAGGGATGTGTAAATCCATCAAAATGTCTCATTCATTTACTAGAAAAATTCTATCAGAAATGTGGAGAAGCCAAAAATTTACATTACGGTGGTTCAAAAAAGGCAATATTAGGATTTAGTTTGGGAGAATATCATATTTTCGGAGGTTCGCAAAAAAATAATTATGTATTTTTTCTGGATCGGACAATATTAATGGTGACATCTAGCCCCTATATTTCTCCATTAGAATAATGTGAGAAACCTCCCACATAATCTACTCGTATAAATGATGAGTAAGCAAAAAGAGCATGAGAAATCTATTGGCAATGATTCTTTAATAATTAGATAAATGCTGTATTTCTAAAATACCAAAGATAGAAGAAATATTCAAATGAGATGATATAGAGGAAACCATCTAGCTGGTTATTCAATATTATCAAATCATTGAATATCTTATATATTATGCATGTCCTTTTTTTAATAATGTTTTGTTCGCTTACTCCACAAGTATAAGACTAGAAAACTTAATGTTTAATAAAACAAGTTAAAATTACAGCAAACTCTTAAAATTACTTTTTATTAAGTGTAAATATTACTTTTGTATAGTTCTTTTTAAAAAATCATGTTACATAAAGATTCTTAGAGAAGCAATGAACTCCGAGAAATACTATGGTCAAATACGATGGATGCCAAGAAACGCGCTTTTGAGCTATTTTGAACTCTATCAAACCAAGAAAGGAACAGCTTGAAAGAAGCATTCACCTCTGAGAAACCTTATTATCAATGGGGCGGCGCGTTCCCAGCAACGAAAATATTGACAGACAAATAGTTGCATAACTTTAAAAAATGTTATTTACAAAAAAAGCAAGAGAATACTTTCGAGCTATTACTTGGTTCTATTTAATTTTGAAAAGAGCATGCAAAAGTATGTAAGAGCTTACTAAAAGAAATACCAAGCATGGGCTGACTCACACTGAATGGCATAGAAGTTCCTCTGAACATTCCTAGAAAATTCCAATAAAAGGTTCGGGAATTCCGAAAAGTGTTCCAGATAGGTTCCCGGAAGTAGTTAGATGTCCGCGTGTCAAGGAAGGACCCAAAACAAGGTTCAGGGAATGCTCGTGAACATTTTTACTTTATGTAACTTTAATTAATTTAACGAATTCAATTCCTCACAAACATTCATCGAATCTTCCTTCGGAGCCTTCTTTGATACCCGGACATTTATCTAATTCCTGGAACCTTTCTGGAACAGTTTTCGGAACTCTCTACGTCTGTCATTAGAATGTTACAGGAATGCTCAGGTAAACTTTTGTGCTATGCGGGACTTCTAAATCGGAGTGGACCATACTCTTCTATAGAGAGACATGAGTCCGCTTTATTATATTCGTATAACTAGAATAAATGTTCCATAATTGTAAATTTTTCTTAGAATACCTAGATGTAGTTTCCTTTCATTATGCACACAAAAACCCAGCGCGGTGAATCTAAACCAAGTTCCACCTAAAAGTCTAGTTACTCAATGGTACTTTGCGGAATACATGACTGTGATGGAGTACATATAATTTAAGCACAAAACTAAAATAATCGTTAGAAAGCTTTTTGAAAAAATTGACTGCAAACCCCGTCATAGAAATTAACCCAATTTTTAAAACAATTTAAAAATTTTAAAATTTCAATTGTTTTAAAAAGCCCTCCAAAGATTATTTTAGGTTTGTGCTTAAATTATCTGTATAAAATCATAAGCATGTATTCCGCAAAGTACCATTTAGTAAATAAACTTTTAGATTGAACTTGGTTGAGACTCACGGTGTCGGATATCAAAATGTTTCAAATACTCGACGAATTTCATCTTATGTAATAACTGAAAGTCGAGCTGAAAATTACCTTTTTTGCAACGTTTTGATGCGATT
Source organism: Druon quercuslanigerum (assembly GCA_010014905.2). Classification (NCBI taxonomy): domain Eukaryota; kingdom Metazoa; phylum Arthropoda; class Insecta; order Hymenoptera; family Cynipidae; genus Druon; species Druon quercuslanigerum. Next base: position 3,902 of record JAAAKG020024111.1, on the reverse strand, counting down.
TTCTAGCACTACTTGATACTTGGGCATTTTGTCTGCTATAAACTCAAGCAAAATATAATAGGCTATAAGGAAATATTATCTGAAATGCCAAAATATGAAACGAATCCTCTTTTATTTATTACCATGGCTGCGTCAGTTTACTGGCCACGAGTTGTGATGCAAAGATCTAACATGATATAATTTCTTCGTGCTGCTCTCTTTGTGGTCTAACGAGAACCCTGATTTTAAAGAGGTATTACGATCGAACGTTCAATTTGCCCGAGCATTTACGACGTGATCGAACAGACAGAGGTGTTTGGAAAGGACGTGGCTAATCATAGAATGAATATTTCACAGCGAGATGAAGGATCAAACAATGTATATTCCGAGATAGAATTTCCATTTGTGGTCACTGAAAGGGAATTCAAAAGCGACTCATTAGGGCGAAATGGGCATCAAAAGAGTTCAAGAGTTACTAGGTGATTTCCTCTCAAATGACTCGGTTATCTATTGTATAAATGAGCCCTTGTTTGTTCTTTGTTGTACTTGCATCATGTCAAAGTGAAGAAATTTTTAACATTTTAAGTCAGTTACAAAAGCGTTTCTTAATTATCTTCTACAGACGAGTCCTCAAGAATATTACGAGTTTCAATTATGGGTAGCCATTTATTTGTAATGTCCTCATAAATAAATAAAGATATATTATATATAATAATCGAGCATTCGTTCATTCTGCCCACATGCATGGAAATTCTTTATCGTTAATTTTCAATTTATTAATTTTGCATACGAAATTAAGAGAATTGAATTTTTTTATTAATTATATTTAACGGTTTTGCGTCAAGATCCTTATTTTGACAAGGTTAATAATTTTTAAATTAAGTTTAAAATTATATAATTTTTAACGCTTCAAGTTTGAATTCATTCGTTTTAAAAGTTTCCAATCGGAAAACAAAAATTTGTTAAAGTTTATAGAATCATTCAACTCTAAAGGTTAAAATTATAGTTTTGATTGCGCAATTCTAAAACAGCCACCTCTATCCTCCACATTTTTTGGTTACGCATATCGTAGGTACGAATCATAGCAATTTTTTCATTTTTCTATTTTTAATGCAATATCTTAAAATTGTTAATTTTTTAGCTGACAATTTAAAAAATTAATCATTTAACCTTAAAAAATAATTAGTTTGAAGATTTAATGAATGAAGATTATTTCTAATAAAATATTAATTATATAAGTAGAAATGAAAAGTTAAAAAAAATTGTTCTGTATAGTAAAAATAGATAAAACCGAACAATTTAAAATTGATACCTCAGTTATTGAATCTCATTTTTCTAATCTCGAGTGGTTACAATTTTAGAGTTATAAATTTCCATGTTGAATCGTCAAATTTTAAAAGGATAGCAAACAATTTGAAAATTTTCCATTTTTAGACGCTTTCAATTAACTTAAAATATATAAAATTTGAAAAAACATAACAAATTTTTGATATCCGAATTATTGGTCATTCATTTTAACGATTGACAGTAGAAATTTGGTTCATTTTTAATGTTTCCCAGTTAAAATTACTTCATTCTGAACATTTTTTTAAATAATTAAATTTTAAAGGTATATATTTGAGAAGTTTTAAATTTTTAAAACATGTAATCATGAATCTTAATGTTAAATTATAATTTTGATGTATGATAACAACTTTGGAATTTTAAAAGCTTTGACTTTGAAACATACAATTTAGATTTCAATTTATAATGTTTGAATTTTAATCACTTCGAATTGAAAATGATTTAAATTTAAAAGATCTAAATTTGCAATTATTTAGTTGTAAACGCTTTGGTATGGAAATTATAAAATTTAAAAGCCTTTCAATATCGAATGATCCTATTTACAAAATTATAATTTAAAACTGTTCTGTGCTTTTTTCGCAACTTTAATCTAAAATGATTGAACTATCCAGATTCTTCAATTCTAAATAAAAAAGTTCAATTTTCAACGCTTTGAAAAAGAAAGGATTAAATTTCAAAGTCTATCTAATAAAATTTATAGTTTTAACCATTTTATCGTGAGATGTTTCAATTTTGAGAGCTTTTGATAAAAAAAAGTTTTCATCTTGAAATAGTCTCAATTTCTAGGTACTCATATTTAAACGCTTATATTAGGAAATAATACAAATCTAATTAAGATTTGGAATGTTTTCAATTCAAAATTTTTTAATACATTTCTCTTAGTTTCAAGCGTTACTAATTAAAATTTTTTCATTATTGGTGATGCATCTGTTGCGGACTTAATTAAAAAATTCAATAACTCAGTATATAATTTTCTATTCAGTATCTGCATTTTTTACATTCTCATCAGAGAAGGTATTAAATTTGCGTAAAATTTAATCCCCTCCCCCACCAACCGCCCTTTGTATAAAATGTCTACATTTGGAGAACCTCCGAAACCGAATGCCTGTCTGCCTGTCTGCGAGCACGATAACTTTCGAAAACATTAATCTATCAGATTGACCTTCCGAATACTCTTTTAATGTCAGAAACTGAAGGTGAAGTTCGCCATATAGCTAATTGGATAAAAATTCAAAACGTTAGAGCATTTTAAAAAATGTCTGAAGCACTTTTTTAAGATTTAAAAGTTGTATATCAACTTCAAAATTCATAAAAACAAATGAAAATGAACATTTTTAACCCAAATAACGCTCAATGTGAAAAAAGGCAAGAAAACAAAAACGTTTCTTTTTAAAAGACCTTCAATATTATCAAGACAACGTTGTGATTTTTTATAAAAAATAGAAAATTCAAATTCTGATCGTTAAAAAATAATGAAAACTAAAAAATTTCATTTTGCTGTCAAACTATGCAAGATGCCAAAAACATGCATTGACAAAAATGATGCATCCGAAAAAGATCTGTAAATTTTATATAGATCAATTTTTTCTAGGATACGTAGTTTTTGCTTTATTTGTAAAAAACTAACCTAAAAATTAAAAAAAAATTATTGTTTACACACGACACAAGCTATGAAAAAATGCAATGAAGCAATAGTTGCTCATTCAAAACAGAACAATAAATTTGTCATAAATTATTTTTGGATGAAATGGTTAGTGTTGGTTTTAATCATAAAAAATTAAATTAAAGATAAAAAAATTACATTTTTGGACAAACGACACGAGCTATAAAAAAATAGACAAAAGTTGCTCATGTAAAAAAGAGTTACAAATTTGTAACAAATAATTTTGTTTGTGAAACTAAAATTGAGAATACAGTACATTTTATATAAAGTGTTGAATATAATGTAGAAAGGTTCCAGTTTTGGACAAAATCGAGGGCGAAGCACGAAAAACATGATGAGAACGTGTTCGTTAAAGCCGAAGGCTCTTTAACAATAGAGAATTCAGAATTGTACAAGTACAGTTGTCGATGCTTTAACCTTTACTTTTAAAAGTGTGTGCACAAATGTGGGGGAAATACAAAATCCGAGCGCGTAACTCAAGGTAAAAATTTTTTTATCGAGCGCGAAGCACAAGAACCGATAGTTACGCGCCTTAGGCGCGCTTAAACTAGCATACGATAACGTGCAAATTTATTTTATATCTATTCATGCTCTTCATCAAGATAAAAATGCAGAAATGTTTTCATCCTAAATTTCCTCATTAAAATGTACTAAAAGAATATTTTAATTTTAATAGATAGGCTACATCGGCAAATGTTCAATAAACTATATAGTGGTGCTAATTTAAATAGTTGTGTATCTATTTTTTTGAGGTAACTGCTCCCATGACAGAGGTATTGAGCGTTAGTCTTAATATCCATAATCTTATTCTTTAAAAAAAATCAGGCAATTATTATTATTTATTATTAGTGTTCTGGGTTGAGACCGTTACAGCCCCTGACGCCTGGGTAATCCCGTTGCGTCCCCTTCTAAGCCT
>JAAAKG020024100.1:4121-20090 GCA_010014905.2 Druon quercuslanigerum | reverse complement strand
TCACTTAATAATAAATAATCAAATAAATAATAAAATAGAATCTATAAAAATAGAAAATTAGAAAAATGAAAAAAATATAGAATTTTTAACTAAGATAGATAAATTTTCGACCAAATAACTGATTTTTAAATTTTTTATTTTGAGATTGAAAAATAATCCATTTTATTAAGAATAATTGTATGAAAAAGAGCATGAAAAACATTCAATCATTAAAAAACAAATTTCTAAAACTATCTCACTTTTCGACTGATTAGAGAAATAAATATAAACAAAAAAGAAAAAAAGAGGGAGAAAAAAAGGAAAAAGTCAACCAAAAGCAACCTTTCACTCTTTCCCTTTCTCCGTCCTTTTTATACTACTTGGGGACCATTTTTAATAAAAAAATACAATAAAATAATCATTAATAGTCAAATTTAAGAGATTTTTCTAATTTTTCAGTATTTATATCTAAGTTTTCTTTATTTCTTTTGTTTTTAAAATAAAAACTAATTCGTTTGTTAATGTCAACAATTTTTTAGGAAACACTCCATGAAATTTGGATTTTATCAAAAAATCGTTTTGTAATATAGTAGACCTTACTTTTTTACTGATAGTATAAAATTCTTTTATATTTTTCACAGGCCCTCCAATAACATCAATCCCATTATCCCAATTTCTATTAATTTCAATGGAATCCATTTTACATATATGTACCGAAAAACAATCAAATTCTAGCACAATCTTATTAGCTTATTAATTTATTATTTATTTTAAGCCAACTTCGTCTTCCTATTAGTAACTTAAAAAAAAATTCGACCAAAAATGGAAAAGTTAAATGTTTAGCAAAAAACTAGTTTATACAAAATTTTCAATAAAATCATAAAATTTTCCAACCACAGAGTTGCATATTTAAGTAAAATTATGAATCTGCAAACAAAAAAAGGATTTTTACAGAGTAATTCAACTTTAAAGCAAAAAACAGAAATTTTCAATAACAATAACAAAAAAAAATAATTTGTAACAAAGTATTTAAATTTTCCAAACAAAAAGATGAGTTTTTAACAAATAAAGATAAAAAGAGGAAATTTTAGTACAGTCTATTAATTTTGTACCAAAACAGACAAATTTACAACTTAAAAAGATCGACTTTCAACCAAAAATGGAACATTTAAATTATCAAACCAAAAAATAATTCAAAACAAAAAAATCTAATTTTCAACAATATAGTGAGACTGACAACCAAATAGATGAACAAAAATGTTGAATATTCAAACAAAGAAGATAAAACATAATTGAACAGCTGTTGTTTGTTTAACAAAGTAATTAGATTTTTAATCAGAGCTGAATTTTTAAAAAACAAAATGATATCATTAACAAAATATCTGACGAATTTTCCCAAAAGTGAATGAATTTTCAACTACAATTATGAATCTAGAACAACAAAAAAATGAATTTTTAACAAAGTAATTCAACTAATAAATAAAAAAGGCCAATTTTCAAACAAAAATATGAAGATTGTACAAAATAGTTGAATTTCAACCTGCCAATATTAATTATCTACAAAAAAACGAACTTTTAATAAAAAATATTAATTTTCTACCAAAAAGATGAATTTTCAATAAAATTACTACATCTTTAAACAAAGAAATGAGTTTTGAACTAAAATTATAAATATACAACTAAAAAAAAAATGATTTTTCAACCCGCAAATATTAATTATATACCAAAACGACAAATGTTTAAGAAAACAGCTATATTTTCAACCAAAGAAATTAATTTTAAATTCAAATTATTAATCTAAAAAAAAATTATTAATCTATAAATATTATTAATCTACCTCTAAAATTAATTTCGAGCCTCCCAATTTTTCAAGGTAGGCTTTTTTCCAAAAAGTGACTCAGATGTTGTATGAAAAAGACAAAAAAAATTTTTTGCTTGAGCAAAAGGTGTACCTTTTAATCTACAACAAAAAGTGAATTTTTAACAAAGTAATTCAATTTTTAATAAAAAAATATAATTCTACCAAAAAGAGGATTTTTCTAAAAAACAAATGAGTTTTCAACTTGTAAATATTCATTTTATACCAAAAAGACGAGTTTTAAACTAAATAATTAAATTTGCGACCGAACAAAAGAATTTTAAATTAAAATTATTAATCTGCAACCAAAAATTGGATTTTTAATAAAGTGATTCTACTTGAAACAAAAAAGAAAAAAATATCAATTTTCGACCAAACCTTTTTGAACAAAAAGGTTGTGTTTTCAACCAACCATCTAAAAAAACTCATTAAATTAAATTCGTAAATTTTTTCAAAATCTTCAAAAATGAACATTCCTGAAATTGTTTCAGGAATCTGTAAACATTTTTTAAAAATCTCTTAAAATCTTCCACATTCATTGTCGACAATTTCGAAAGTCATTTGAAATATTTTAAAATCTTTTTAAAAGTTTTCTTCAAATTAATTTTTTGAAACATCTTTATTAATTGTCTCTAAATACTCATTTTTCAAAATAAATAAGCACTTGAAATTTTCTCAGACATTTTTTGATTCTCTTGAAACCTTTCAACAATCTTAAAAAGCTTATTTTTTCGAAATCTTCAAAAATGTACATTTTATTTTTAAACATTTTTAATCTTCTCAACAATTAAATTATTTTTTAATCTCTTCAAAAGCTCAAAATTATATAAATCATCAATCGATAAAATAATTTTTTTTTAAAGTAGTTCAACTTTGAACGACTTATAATTGAATTTTCCACCCAACAGGGCGACTTATTATATGAAAAATGAAATAATTAGATTTTCAACTAAATTCCGATTATTTTTCAAGCACAGATAGAATGGTTACATTTATAGTGAAACAAATGGATTTTGAACAAAGTGATTCCACTTTAAACAAAACAAAGATCAATTTTCAACCAAACCTTTTTGAACAAAAATTCGACTGTAATAAAATAATAATAAAATATTCGACTGTAATAAGTAAACTTTCAGTTGCAAAAATTAATTTACAACCAGAAAGACGAATTCTCAAATAAAAAGATAAGTCTTTAAAAAAAATATTTTTTTTAACAAAGTGGTTCAACGCTTAACCATTTATGCGAATTTTCAAGCAAAAAAAAAGATGAATTCTTAACGAATAATATAGTAGTAGACATTTGAACAAAAGATAATTATAATTTAAAATTTTAAAAAATTGAATTATCCTTTTTTTGGAAAAGTTCTTATTCCAAGTGAGAATTAATATTTATCACAAATTTCCTGTTTCAAATTTAATTCTAGAGATTTTTTCTCTGACTTCATTGTAAAATAATAAAACACTATTGCCTGTTGGCTTGGTCAGAATTTTTGAAATAGAATTTCGGCAATTTCGTAATTAATTTACAAATGCTCTCAAAATAATAAAATTTTATGCATTGCAGACTCTTTTCATATCAAAAAGAGGTAATGTCCTCTTTGAAAGTTTGTAATGAGGTTCTGTTTTATCGCTTGAGAGCGGCATATATTGCATTATTCCTAGCCATGCAGTATCACTTAATTATAGCAGTGATTCTGGTTAAATTAGTAAAATTTAATTAACTCTCAAACTGCCTCTGAATAGAAACTGGAAGGGAATAATGTGAATTAAAGTTTCTTCCACATCAAAAATAATGAATGCAAATAATTATTACAGGAAATCGATAATTTCGTACTAAGGGAAAGTAAGGTGGCCACTCAAATCAAAGTGGAAAATTCGAGATCATTCCGATGTACGGTTCTAGTTCTATAAATAATATCATTCTTTATATTGATTTTTCAGAAATAATTAATTAGGTGAGAAGCAGGTCAAACTACTTTTAAAGAGAAATAATCTAAAAGGCATTTTCATCTTTCGCAACATTTTTCAACATATAAAATAATTTATAAACGAAATAAAACGATTTCAGTTATAAATTTAAAATTTTCAAATTTATTTATTTCTACCTGAAAAAATACCTTTCCTACGAAGAAAGATAAATTTTCAAAAGGACGAGTTTTAAAAAAAATAGTTGAATTTTCGACCGAATAATATGAATTTTAAGAAAGGAGATAAATTTTTTTTAAATAATTAAATTTCCAATAAAATAGATGAATTTATAAACAAATTATTGAATTTTCTGACCAAAACTATTAAACTTCAAATAAAGATTTTTAAATTTTCAAACAAAAATTGATTTCTAGATAATTATTTAATTTTCAACAAAATAATAGAATTTCTAACCAAATAGTTGAATTTTAAAGTTAAAATGTCAAATGTTTTAGAAAACAATTGAATTTAAGCCCGAAAAGGTAAATTTTCAAGAAAAAAGTTGAGCTTCAATCAAATATACCAAATATTACAATTTTCAAACGAAAAAGTAGAATTTTTTAGAAGACAGTTACATTTCTTAAACGAAAAATTGAATTTTAAATAAAAAGATTAATTTTCAACAAAAAATGTAATAGATGACAACTCAATCAAAAACAAAAAACAAATGTTTAACAAAATAGTTATATTTTTCACCAAAAAGTTAAAATTTTTAAGGAAAAGTTCAATTTTTTCAAAACAGTTTAAAATTAAGCCAAATAATTCAATTATCAACCCAGATAATTACTTTGCTACTAAAAATACGAATTTTCAACTAAAATAATAAATTTTCCTAAGGAAAAAATTAAGTTGATTTTTCAACCAAGAAAGGAACAAAAATCAACCGAAATTGTTTAACTTTAAAGCAACCGAGACGAAATTTTAACAATGTAGTTGAATTTTTAACCAAATAGGTAACTTTGAACTCAAAAACACGAATTTTACAGAAAACAGTTGAATTTTCAACAAAAAGATTAATTCTCAACAAAAAATGTAATAGTTGATATTTCAATCAAAAATAAAAAAGAATTTTCAAAAAAATACACGAAGTTTCAACTTAAAGCGATATATTGTCAAAAAAAGGTACAAGTTAAATTTTCATTAAACTAAATTATTTGTCAACAAATAAAAATTTTTCAACAAAACACTTAAATTTTCAACCAAAGTGAGGATTTTTTGAGTAAAATTATGAATTTTCTAAGCCAAAATAATTAATTTTTAACTAAATACATAATTTTTAATTAGAGATTGATGAATTTTCTAAAAAAAATATTTTTAACAGATAAGCTCCACTTTTATCATAGATAGATGAGTTCTTCAATAAAGAAGATCAACTTTAATTTAACATTTAATAAAGTAATTCAATTATAAACGAAAAAACTGAATTTTCAACCAAGAAGAATGCCTTTTCAAGAAATTATTAAAATTATTCATAAAATTTGTATATCAGGGTGAACGCAAAACTTTATTTTAATAATACCCTAACTTTTCCCTGGCCATTAATATTTAACGACCAGAATTTTAATAAATTTCAAAAAGAATGAGTTTTTAAAAAAAATAGTTGAATTTGCGACCAAAAAATATGAATTTTAACAAAGGAGATAAAATTTCCTTAAATAATTAAATTTTCAACAAAACAGCTGAATTTACAAACAAATTACTGAAATTTCTGACCAAAATAATTAAACTTCAAACAAAAACTGTTACATTTTCAAACAAAAAATGATTTCCTAGACAATTATTACAATTTCAACAAAATAATACAATTTTTAACAAAAATTTTTTTAATTTTCAACAAAAAAGTTGATTTTCAATGAAGCAAGATGAACTTTCATTCAAATAGTTGAATTTTCAAAAAATAATTTTTAACCAAAAATTTGCAAGCACAACTAAATATTTAAACTTTAAAGCAAAAAAGACGAATTTTCAACAAAATAATTAAACTGTTAAACAAATATTACAGAATACAGTTGAATTTTCAACAAAACGGACAAGTTTAATTTTCATTAAAATAAATTAATTTTCAACAAACAAAAATTTTTCAAAAAAATAGTAAAATTTTCAACCAAAGTGTGGATTTTTTGAGTAAAATGATGAATTTTCTAAACAAAAAAATTAATTTTTAAATAAATACATAATTTTTCAATCGAGAAAGAAAAAAAAGTCCAGAATAAGTTGAATTTTCAAAAAAAAGGGACAAGTTAAATTTTCATTAAAATAAATTAATTTTCATCAATCAAAAATTTTTCAAAAAATAGTCAAATTTTTAACCAAAGTGAGAAATTTTCGACTAAAATTATAATTTTTCTGAACCAAAAAATTAAATTTTAACTGAGTACACAATTTTTCAATCGAGAAAGAAAAAAATTCCATTCAAATTGTTGAATTTTCAACCGAATGATCAGTAAAAAAATTACATTTCAACAACAAAATAGTCCTACTTTAAACCTAAGAAATGAATTTTCTAAAAAAAAAAAAAATTTAATACAAATCAGTTCCACTTTTATCAAAGATAGATGAATTCTTCAATAAAGAAGATCAACTTTCAACAAAATACCAAACAATTTTTTTTCAAATGAATGATGAATCTAGATTAACCTTTAACAAAGTAATTCAATTATAAACCAAAAAATTGAATTTTCAACCAAGAAAAGAATGCCTTTTTAAAGAAATTATTAATTATTCAATCAAATAATTAAACCTTTTACTAAGAATAAAGTAGAAATTAAAAAAAAAAAAACAAATAAATTATTGATAAAAATTTTATATCAGGGTGGCCGCAAAACTTTATTTTAAAAATATCCTAACTTTTCCCTGACCATTAATATTCAAAGACCAGAATTTTAATCTTGTAACATTTTTAACATAGAATATATTTTATTAACGGAATAAAACAATTTAAAATTTCAAAGTTTTCCCTGATCTGCGGCCACCCTATTATTACTCTAATTAAAAATACATTTTGCGAAATATGTTATTTATTGAAAAAGAGGAGTTCCCGCAAAAATACATATAAAATCGCGAAAGTACAATAGCTACGAATTTCTCTGAAATACATAACAGTTGAGTATATTTGAAAGTTACAAAACTGCTTTCTGACATTTTCTGGTAGGTACATAAAAACTTTTTAGAAGCTCCTTCATGCGAAAACATGAGTATATTCAACTCTCGTCGTCTATTTATTTAGTGAAACACGGACAATATTTGCAAAAAACTATGAAATTCCATTAACGAAAATATTGCATTTTAAAAGCTTTTTCCACCTCATCGCGCTTTTCGCATCATATTAAATCCTTTGAATCCCTTCCGACGCTAGCCAATAAAACAAACTTTCAGCAAACTCTAGTCTACCCTTCATTTACTTAAGATTCATAATATTCGGATGTTGATAACAATTTTGCTACTACTTTGATTTTGATTGTCTCATGAGTATTTTCCAAGAGTAAATTAGTTCAGTGAAATACAGTTGAAAGAGGAATTTGATCTCTCTTGTAAGCTTCCTATTTACGAAGTTGATGAACTTTAACCCTTTCGATCAAACTGGTACATGACGTTTTCTGGATAATGTAATCAATTATCATTTTTGTACAAGGGGGATTATAATTTTTTTTTTGACATCTTGCGTCAAATGTTTTTAAAATTTATCTAGTTTTCTTTTTCTTTCAATGAGAACGCGCGTTATCTTTCTGTTTTAAAAACGACGTCGTTTAGCTTCGGTTATATCTTTGTGACGATAGCAAACATTAGTATTGTATCTTCAACCGCTAATAGGAAACTAAATCAAAATAACGAGAAAAGCTAGTTTTTTTCAATCAATTATTTGTTCTAAGGTTTCTTTCTCGACAGAGTGCATGAGCTTTAATTCGCAATAATTCAAAATTTCACTGATATGCCGCCCAAGTTATATTTATTGTAACTTTTTTTCCAATTACTATTTAAATTCCCTAGCATCATCAATTGCTGGTGTAGTTTTTTTCATTTGGAGGAAAAAATAATTTTTAATACAAAATACAAATTTTGATTGTATCATATTTACCTACTTAAGTTTACTTGTTTTTGAAGGTTCTATATATATAATTTTTCCACGATTCTTCACAAAATGCAACCAAATAGTTGAATCTTTGACCAAACAAGATGAATACCCAATGAAAAATTGTAATAAATAAATGATATTTCAACCAAAAAATTCTTAATTAAAAAAATAGTTCAATTAATTTTAAAAAAACGTATTTTTAACAAAATACTTGAATCCAAAACAAAAAACAGATTAATTTTCTATTAGTTGCATTTTTAACAAAGAATCATAACTTTTTTACCAAGAGAAGAATTTTTTTCGAAACAGTTATATTCTTTAATCCGAAAATAGCAATTTTTAACATACAAGTTAATTTTCAATCAAATAGTTGAATCTTTGACCGAACAAGATGAATTCTAAAGGAAAAATGTAATACATCATTGATATTTCAACCAAAAAATTCTTATTTAAAAAAACTGTTAAATTATAATAATTCAAAAAAACGTATTTTCAACAAAATACTTGAATCCAAAACAAAAAAAAAAAATTTTTAACAAAGAATTATAACCTTTTTACCAAGAGAAGAAATTTTTCGAAACAGTTAAATTATTCAATCCGAAAACAGCAATTTTTTAATTTTAAAGTAGATATTGCCAAACGAAGAGGCGAATTCTGACCAAAAAATATATTAGGTATAATCTTTTATTGAAAAAAAAATTTATTTTAAATCAAAAACAGTTATATTCATACAAAAATATGAATTTGCAACAAAATATTTGAATTCTCAAACAAAACTGATTATTTTTAACCAAAAAGATGGATTTTCGATCAAGACAATTAATTTGTTTGTAAAAAAAATATGAATCGGCCATAAAACACATGAATTTTCGACAAAATAGTTACATTTTCAACTAAACAATAAAATTTCAAATAAGAATATGAACCTTAAACCAAAAAAAAACATTTTCAGCTAAATATTTATTCAAATTTTAACCTTAAAAATCAATTATCAGTAAAAAATGTAATAGTTCAATTAAGAGTCAAGAAATATTAATTTTCCGCTGCACAATTGCTTCTTTAACCGAAAAAATGGAATTTCTAACAAAAGATATTTTTTAGACAAAAATGAAAAAAGTACATGACAAAAAGTATATAAAATAAATTTCTAAATATTTTTTTAATTGAATGGCACTAAAGGTGAAATTTTCAGAAATTTTTTGAAATATTCTTTAAAATTTAATTCATAAAAAAATTAAACATGTTTCCAAGAATCTAAAAAAAAGATTTTTTTGTTTTCTTGCAGCCTTTCAAAATTCGTAAGAAGTTTCGAAATTTTTTCAAAACCTTCAAAAATTTACATTTTCCTTTCTATTTTTTAAAATATTTATAAATTTTAAACTAATTTTTAATCTTTTCAAAACTAATGAACCTACGTAATATTTTCCTAACTGATTCGAAATATTCCTAAAATTTTTTTAGAAATCTGTAAACTTTTTTTAAAAATCCCGTAAAATCTTCCACATTCATTGTAGACAATTTCGAAAATCATTTTAAATGTTTTAAAATATTTTTAAAAGTCTTCTTCAAATTAATTTTTTGAAATCAGAAATCTGTTTTAATTTTTAAAAATCTAAAATCTGCTAAAATCTGCTACACTCTTTTTCGAAATTTACGAAATCATTCGAAGTGTTTTGAAATTTTTATTAATTTTCTCTGAATATTCATTTTTGAAAATAAAAAATCACTTAAAATTTTCCCAGGAATTTTTCAATTCTCTTGAAACCTTTCAAAAATCTTAAAAAGCTTATTTTTTCGAAATCTTAAAAAATGTTAATTTTATTTTTAAACAGTTTTAATCTTCTCAACAATTTAATTATTTTTAATATTTTCAAAGCCTCAAAATTAGATAAAACATCATTCGATAAAACTAATTTTTAAAAAGTAGTAAAACTTTGAAGAATTTATAATTGAATTTTCCACCCAGCAGGGCGAGTTATTATATGAAAAATGAAATAATTAGATTTTCAACTAAACACGATCATTTTTCAAGCACAGATAGAATATTTAAATTTATAGTGAAAAGAATGAATGAAAATTATTTTTGAGGTTCTATTAATTCAGTTCAAATGTAAGCGAAAAAAAGAGAAAAAGGGTTATTTTTTTGAAAATAGGAGAAAAATAAGAATTCTTTGAAAAAAAGGGGAAAAAATTTAAAGTATAGGTAAAAAAGAACAAAAATGTTATTTAACAATCTGCTCACAAATTCTTTTACAAATCTTAGAAAACCATTTGTAATTTTTAAAATGAATGAATTAATTTTAATCTAATTTTTCTAAATAAAAAATCATTCAAAAGTTTTCCAGGAACCTTAAGAACATTTTTTGATTGTTTTGAAACCTTTCAAAATACTTGAAAAGCTGCTTTTTTTAAATCCTCTGAAAATTTAAATTATTTTATTTTTTCATTTTTTCAAAACATCCTAATATCTTTTGACTTTAATCGATTTTTTATAAAGTTTTGTAATTTCATGACTAAAACTTTTTAAGAATAGGAAAGGAAAAGAAATTTGTCCCCATATTTCCCTAAATCTAAGACTTCACATCAGTAAAAATTAGGGAGCTCATTTTTCTATCAGTTTATTATTACTATTATTATAGTTACACTCCAGGTCCCACAGAAGCCGGTCTGGTTTAGTAATCCCTAGAACTGCTGGTCCGCGCAGTTTATTAGGAGGCAGGGCGAGAGACGGTTGCGACTCTCGCCTTGGAAGGGCCGCAGTGCGCGAGTACTTACTTGAGCATATTGCGCAATATTATGCACTCAAATTGAAAAAACTCAGATCTAAACCAAGGTTCGCCACATAACCCTCTTCTGGCATATAAATTTTACTTTCTCTGGATCCATACACCTTTTCATGAACGAACCACCTCCACACATTTCTGAAAGTCTTATAAAGCAGTATTTCCTCTAAAATTTAACATCATTTTTTAAGAATCCTCTCATTACTGACTTTATTTGGGTTTGTCCACATCTCGCTACCGTACAATTAAAGAAATTCGAGCGAGGGGAACTTTGACCCTATTTAGGGACCTTACTTAAATTACGTAACAGCTCACGAGGGGAGGGGGGGGGGCGAGACCATTAGTTAAGATTTCTTACGGAAGAGGGTTCTTTTACTCATGCACTTAATCAGTCATAAATTTTATTTTATATTTTGATTAAAAATTTAACAATCTTATTAAAAAGACATCCTTTTTGTATACAAATTTCACTATTCTGTTAAAAAATCGTATTTTTGGGTTAAAAATTCAGCACTTTTCGTAAAACATTAACCTTTTATTTAAAACTCATATTTCGTTGCTGATAAGTTAATTGAAATTTTTTTTTTATGAGAAATATTTTTTCTGGGAATTGGTCTTCTTGATTTAAAATTCATCTTTTTCAGTATAAACACTGCATCTTTCTTGGTAAAAATTCAACTGTTTTGTTGAAAATGAAACTATTTCCTAGAAAATGTATTTTTTATTTACAAGTCCTATTTTTGTGTTGAAAAATCAATTGATGTCTTTTTGAATAAAAATTCAACTCGTTTTTTTTTTTAATTTGTCTTTTTGATTTAAAAATTCACCTGTTATAGTAGAATTTTCATTTTTCTTTAACGAAAATGCAACCGTTTTGTTGAAAATTCAACAATGTTGTTAAAAAATTAAGATTTTTGGTTAAAAATTCCACTGTTTAGATGAAAATTAATGAAAATAAGATAAAAAGTTAACTATTATTTATAGGTTTTTTTTTTGTAAATTTATTTATTTTAGAAGAAATTTTTTTTGTCTTGTATTTTTGGTACTTTAATGTACTTACTGTTGAAAAATTCTGCTTTTTTACAAATTTACCCATTTCATACAAAATTTACTTTTTGTTTAAATTTAATATTTTGGTGTTGAAAAGAGAACTGAGATTTTTCTGGATGAAAATTCCATTTAAAAAATTTTTTTTAGTTAAAATTCAATTATTTTATTGAAAAGTCATAATTTTCGGTTAAAAATTCGACTGTTTTCTTGAAAATTAGACTATTTCATACAAAATTTACTTTTTGTTAAAAATTTATATTTTGGCGTTGAAACATAAAATCTAAAGATTATAATCTTTTCTAGACGAAAGTTCCGTTTTAAGAGAAATTTCATCTTTCTTAGATAAAAATGCACCTATTTCATAGAGAATTCAACTACATCGTTAAAAAATCGTCCTTTTTGGATTGAAAATTCAATGTTTTTCATAGAATAAATATTTTTACTTATTATTTTGTTAAAAAAATCATATCCTAAAAAGTGAACTGGAATCTTTTTTGGATAAGAATTTAACTTTTTTTTTAATTTTATTTTTTTTAATTAAAATTCATCTGTTTCAAGAGAAATTTAATTATTTTGTGATAAAAATGATTATTTCTTGTATAAAAATTCATATTTTGATTGCGAAAAGTCAACTGGAATTTTTTTTAACCGAAAATTTAACTATTTTTTTTTAAATTTATCTTTTGCATGGAAAAATTCATCCGTTTTAGTAGAAATATCTTATTTCTTATCGAAAATACAACTTTTTGGTTAAAAAGTATTCTTCTTTGTTTGAATTCCATCACTTTGTTAAGAAATCATTTTTTTCTTTAGGGTTTATATTTTTAATTGAAAATTCATCTCTTTGGATCAAAGTTTAACTATTCTGTTAAAAAATTTTTTTTTAGTTTATAACTTAAGTACTTGGTTAAAAATGCATCAGTTTCGTGGAAAATTAATTTTTTGCTGTAGTCATATTTTGTTTCAAAAATGCAATTTTTGTAGAGAAAATGCGTCTTTTGGCTTGAAGCTTAAACAATTTTAAAACAGTTTTAAAATTCTTTTTTTTTTGTTGTATAAGATTAATCTTTTTTGATTGAAATATAAACTATGACCATTTTTTGTTGAGAATATTTTTTCAAGGTTGAATATTCAACTAATATATTCAAAATTTAATTATTTTGTTACAAAATTTAAGTTGTTTCTTAAAAAGTCATCTTTTGTAGTATAAAATACATTTTTTTGTTTGTTTTATTCCAATTATAAAAGATTCTATGTTCAAAATATTACAAGGTTTAAATTCTGGCATTTAAATATTAAAAATCAAGGAAAATACAAAATTAGTCTAGGAAAAATCAGGGAAATTTAAAAATGAAGTTCTCTGACAGGCTGCCAAATCCTACTAGAACTAACTAGCAAAATATTTCTGGGAACGAAAAATTACGTACATTAAGATGAAGGGTTGGGGGGGGGGAGAAATATTTTCTTACGGTTTGCCACATAATTGAAGTACGGCCCCTTACTCTAGAAAGTCTAAAGCCGCAGGTCCCGTTTCCCCCACCACGAATCTCTGCTCAGCTGTAAGAGTGAGACGGAAGTTCGCCGCGTTGAGTGAAGAGGCGTAGTGGTGGAAACGAAACATCTGACTTTGGAGTAAACAGTAGCAAATTTTCCCTCGCTGAAGACTTTCATACAATAATTATGTTCTATTTACGTTAATCTCCAGACCATGATCTTCATGCTATTATTAATTCTACTCAGCATTAATTGCAATTCATAGGCAGATTTTACCCGTAACCATCTTATCAGCGAACGCTAATCCACATACTTTAGCAGTCCCGAGAGTAATCTGCAAAATTAGGATTCACCTTAAGCTCTGAGATAAGGACAAACAATATTCGAGAAATCTGGGCTCCAGAAATAGTAAAGTCTGAATGTGGAGAGAAAGGTTATTTTACCAACAAAATCTGAATGAATAGTGTGCGAAAGTATTCGTAGAATTATCATTTTCATTTCCCTTTGAGAGTGCCAACGGCTGCTGAAGGAATAAAATGCGAGGGCAAAATGGAAAAAATATAAATCCAGCTTTCATCGCGAATTCAAGCCAATATGCTGCCGCTACAAATTCGTTTTCATTTTCTTTCCACTTGCACTGTGCCAAGTGCTTATAGTCTCATAACATTCACAAGTACTGCTATTTTCCCTTCGTTGTCAATCTTCTCATATTTCAAGGCAAATCTTTTGTTTTCATCTTTTCTGAAAGTGGAAAGTAATAAATAAAGAAGACTGAGAGACAGGCGAAGACTCTCAAATTGAAAATACAACACATTCTTGCATCTTGGCAATTCTTTTTATAATACCTGCAGCACTTCACGATAAAAATGCTCTTCGTTATATAGATTAATGTCAGGCATCATTAGAATATTCAAAGCATTTTTATTCAGGACTTCGCCGCAAGACAGTTCTATGATAACAAGTAATAATAATCAATCGCGATTATGATATGAGATTCCAATTTCAATATTTATTTCCTGAGCGTTACCGAGTGAACGTTTTAACTATCGCCAGAGATTACCTTAAAAAAAAATAAAAAACGCGACTTCAAGATAGTTTTTAACTGAGGCGAAAAAATGTAATCAGTTCGGGAAAAATAAATGGAAAGCTGACAATTCGTAGTTGAGGCGTGCGTCACTGTCGACTTTGGTCAGTGATTAAAAATTCAATTTGCAATGTAAAAATAAGAAAGAAAGTACTTTGCAGATATTGCAGACTTCACAGTCAAAAATTCTCTCAAAACAGGAAAAACATGGTGATTTCACAAAAAAATTTTAAACAAAACAAAAAATTAATTTTAGACCAAACAGTTGTATTTACAACTGAATAATTGAACTTTCAATCAAAAGGGACCATTGTTCAACAATTTTTAACCAATTAATTGAATTTTGTAACTACAAAGATAATATTTCACCTAAATGGTCTAATTTCAACAACAGCAAAAAAAAGATGAAACTGTAACCACAAATAGGTGAATTTTGAACAAAAAAGTTTAATTTTGAAGCAAAAAAGACGATTTATTTTCAAAGAAAGTAGAATTTTTTAACAAGAATTATAAGTTTTCTATTTAAAAATACGAATTTTTAATCCAAAAGAACGAATTCTATATCCAAAGTGACTAATTTTCAACAAAACAGTTGAGCTTTGGACCAAAAAAGATGACTTTTTAACAAACTAGTTGAACTTTAAACATTAAAATAGGACACTAAAGATAAATTCTTAACTAAAAATTTTATATTTAGTTGAGTTTTTAATTAAAAACGACCCATTTTACGCTAAAAGAGAAACAGTTAACTTTTTTAGCTGAGAACATTAATTTTCAGTAAAAAAAATGATTTTTCAATAAGATAAATTATAGATTTATTTCAATTATTTTATTTTTATTTATTTCAATTCAGATTTTTCAATTAAAGATAATTAAGTTTCAATCAAACAAGATGAATGTTCAAACAAAAAATATTATATACTTTTGTACTAACTAATGAACTTTTTCTTTTAAGAAAATAATGAAATTTTATCCAAAAGAAATGAGTTCTGAATAAAAATATAGTATAGAATAGAAGAAAAATGACTTTGAAACAAAATAGTTGAATTTTCAAAGAAAATAATGAAATTTTATCCAAAAGAAATGAATTCTGAATAAAAAATATATTATAGAAAAGAAAAAAATTACTTTTTACAAAATAAAAAAATATCATAAAAGAACGAATTTTCTGTCCAAAAAGGCAAGCATTGAACAAAACCGATTAATTTTAGACCAAGAAAGATGACTTTTTAAAAAATAATTGAATTTTCATGAAATTTTATCCACAAGAAATGAATTCTGAATAAAAATATAGTATATAATAGAAAAAAGATGACTTGCTAACAAAATGGTTGCATTTTCAATACAAAAGAACGAATTTTCTATCCAAAAAGACAAATTTTCAGAAAAAAGCTAAATTTTCAATCCAAAAGGACGAATTTTTTTATCCAAAAAGGCAAGCATTGAACAAAACCGATTAATTTTCGAATAAGAATGATGACTGTTTAAAAAATAGTTGAATTGTCAAACAAAAAAAAGAATGAAATTTTATCCAAAAGAAATGAATTCTGAATAAAAATATAGTATAGAATAGAAAAAAGATGACTTGTTAACAAAATGGTTGAATTTTCAATACAAAAGAACGAATTTTCTATCCAAAAAGACAAATTTTCAGAAAAAAGCTAAATTTTCAATCCAAAAG
>JAAAKG020024089.1:0-20091 GCA_010014905.2 Druon quercuslanigerum | reverse complement strand
GACTAATTCGTGAAAACCTGTTTTTCAGTCTAAAAGTGTCTTAGCACGTATTATCGTACGTGGAAATCATCCTAAATCAACAATCAACACCTAGTGAATGAAATGTTTATAAAAAACCATTATCTTTCAGAATTCTATAAATAAGCTAATTTATTTTCTTGCACGAATACGTTAATTTTATAAGTCAAAACCTTTTCACTCATAATAACAGATTTGTTTGCCACAAAGTCTCCAAAAATCTTTTATCCCTCTAGCGCAAGTGGAACACACCCCAAATCAACACTTGCATTTTATGTGTTGATTGCGGGTTAATTCCATGTATGTAAGAGGGATGAAACTTAAAAAAATGTTGCTATGAAATGCTGCCTTTATCAGTGAAAATATTTTGACTGTTCAAAATTAGTTTGATTGTACAGAATTTCTGAACCATGATGGACTGATTTAGGGTGGGCTTCACAAGCGCCAGAGGGATGCAATATTTTAGGGGATCTCATGGCATGTAAATCTGCTATAATCAGTGAAAATATATCGACGTTTTAAATTAGCGTCTTTATAGGATCTTTGAAACTTTAGAAGATAATTTAGAGTAGGTATCAAAAATACCAGAAGGTTCAAACTTTTTTGTGACGTTTTGGTCGGAAATTATGTCATTATCATCAAAAAATTTAAGTTTTCAAATTCGTGTGTTTTCACAAAAATCATTTACTTAGATTCATTTAGTTTATTTTTTAGATTCATTTAGTGTAGGTAACGCAGGCGCTAGAGGTATGCAATTTTTTTTTGAATATTTTTGCCAGGAAAATTCTACTATTCTCAATGACAAAATTTCGAATTTTTAAAATCGTGCCTTTTCATAGAATTTTTGAACGTAAGAGGTTGATTTGGAGTGGGTTCTACTTGCGGTAGAGACAAAATTTTTTGGGAATACTTTTGATATGACTTTTGATATGAAATTCTGCCATTTTTAATGAAAATATTTCGCCTTTTCAAATTAGTGTCTTTTTATAGAATTTTTAAGACTTACAGGTTAATTAAGTGTAGGATCTACATGCATTAGAAGGATGAACAGTTTTCAAAATACTTTTGTCGTGAATTTCTGCCTTAAGCAGTAAAATTATTTCGACTTCTCAAAGTACCGTCTTTCTACAGAATTTTTGAAACTTTAGGGGATGATTTGATTTGATGATCTATGAGAATTTGGGGTTGCAAAATTCTAATTTTAAAATTCAGGAATAGAACGTGTTATATTAAACAATTTTAAAATCCTGTTTCTTTAATTCTTCTTCATCAAATCATCACTTTTTGGACGCTAAACATTAATAATTCAATATGAATTACAGTATTTTTTACCCAGTCCTAGTATGCATTGTTTCCTTTTAGAGGTATTTTCGAAAAAGGCATTATGTTTTAAAAATTTGTAATTTTTTTAATTACATCATTATTTAACGAATTTAGCAGTAACTTAAAAATATTATAACCCTTACATGCACTTTTAAATCACCCTCAAATAAAAAACGACCCTCGAAATTACATTAAGCCCCCGTAAAAATCGTTCTTAAGTTCTTATTACTTTATAATATACTTATTTGAAGAGAAAGATATAAGTAGTAACTGGAGAAGCACTTTAGAAAAGCTTTCAGATTTGATCCCCTACTTCCCTAGTAAACAACCCTTGAATATCAAAACCAATTCTCTTTCAGTACAAAAATCATTCAATAACGCATAGATGATGGTTACAAAATACACCAAAGTTTCAAAATTTTGTACCATCAAAATTCTTATTGATCAAAAAATATTAACCCTTTGGTTTAAAAAAATGTAATCGATCAATCTAGAGGGCAAACGAGCATGGCCAGGATTTTCCTCTATTAATTAGAGTTCTTTGTATTAGGGTGGGCCGGAAATACAAAAATTTTGAAAGTCATAAATGGCTAGTGCTAAAAAGTTGCTATGTTTCATTACAAATAAAAAACTCTAATGGCACTTAAAAAAGCTAACCTAAACAAAAGCTATTTTTATTAAGTTTTTACCAAAAACTGTACATACAAATATTTAACCGCATTTTCATACCCCTAGAACTATTTTTTATTTCAAAACTTTCTCTTTTTCACTTAGCAAATTTTCATTAAAATTTTATCGAGATTCACTTAAATACAATTATATTTACTTGCATTGTATTTATTTAATTCTAATTCACTTAAATTCATTTGAATTTTTGTTTAATTGAGTTAAATTCACTCTCAATTTATCTAGATAAATATGACGTTCAGTTGAATCCGCTTCAATTTGCTTGAATCCTTTTGGATTTACTGAGAACCACATTAATTATTTGAAACTCGCTTGAAATTTGCTTGAATAGTTTGAATTGACTTGAACTAATCTGAATTATCGGGAATTCCTTTGAAGTAAGTTAAAGTCAGCTATTGAATTGAAATTAATTCTTTTAAAATAATCGGTATTCACTCACAATTTTAAAATTATAATAGACAGTTGAATTTGCTTTAAACTATATATTTTATCTTTAAACTAATTGAAAATAGAATTTTATTTGAAATTGTTTTCATTTAATGTATTGCACTCTACTACACAGGGTATCTGGAAAGTCCCGGGACGGTTAGATATTTCCTCAGGTAAAATATTTTTCAAAAAAGTGTAGATCATTCCTGAAGTAAATTTCAACAAGGAATTCAATGGTGACCTTCCTTTGTGACTATGAAGTTGACCTTCATGGCTTTTTGAAGGTCAACTTTGTTTTTTAAAATGGAAACCCCTTTTTTTACATCTGAAATCGACAGAGCGGAAAATTCTACGTTTAGGTACGTACCCATGTCATAGGTCAATTGTAACGTTCAAGGTCAGTTAGCACCCCGAAACGTAAGAGGCGAGGGGACTCAAGCTAATCAAGCACCCCAAAGGGAACAGAATTTACTTCGTCCACGTCGTTGTTCCTGGGCAATGCTAAACGTAAACGTAAGCTGCTTAAAAAAAACCTTGAAAAAACCTTGAAGATCATCACCAAGATCAATACAGAGCTCACCATTGAATTCCTCGTTGAAATTTACTTCAGGAATTACACTGACCTCTTGGAAAACTTTGTTAATTTCAAATAACCTCTAACTGACCTTGAACTTTACACTTGACCTATGACTTGGGTACGTATCTAAACGTAGAATTTTCCGCTCTATCGATTGCAGATATAAAAAAGGAGATTTCCATTTAAAAAAAACAAAGTTGACCTTCAAACAGCCATGAAGATCAACTTCAAGGTTAAAATGAAGGAGAAAGAATTATTTCTGAGTTGAACCCTAAAAAGTTTGAATGGAACATTTTATCACGTTCTGAGGAAATGCAGAGGAATTTTTTTACGCTCAAGTGGCATGTTTTCTCAAATTGGGACGGCAATTGAGTACAAAATGTTCAATTTTAAAAAAGTGAGAATTTAATTTTTAGATGTTGAGTTGCCGAATTTATAGAAAAAATGTTTGAGTAAAAATATTATTTAGTTTTCGAGAAAATTAGGGGAAAATTTTATATTTTCTCGAGACGCACGTTTGGACATTAAAAAAACATACTTTCTGTATAAAAAAGTGGGAGTTTATTTTCCACTCCAAAACTTGTCAGCCATTAACAACTAGTCAGCTTAAAGCGATTGCGCATGCGCACTTTATTATACGCAAAGCCAATTCAGTTAGGCCCTTGTGGCATTCCAACGAGAGAACAGTACTGAATGGGTGATAAGAAGGGGAATAATTATAGGACGGTGAGAGGAATGGGGAGGGGGAGGAGGTGAGAATGGTAATAATGACTAAGTTAAATGAGAATGGGGAGGATAGGAGTGAGACTTGAGATTGGTGAGATGCGGATCAGGGTGGAGGGAATGAAAAGTTCGGGTTAGAGAAAGGAAAGGAGTGAGGAGTGGCGAAGGGAAGATTTGAGAGCATAGGAAAAGAAATGAGTGGCACGGGGTAAAGGAATTTAGCGTGATGAGGATCAGAGTGAAGAGAAGGAAAAGTTCTGTGAGGGGAAGTAAAAGGGTAAGGTGTATAGATTAGTAGGGGCGATGTGAGAGAAAGGGGGTAGGGAGAGCTCTAAGGAGTATGGGCGAATGGTTAGTTGAACGAATTATATAAGATGAGGACAGAGCGCGGGAAATAGTAAAGGGAAACAATTGAGGGATGGATTAGAAATAGGGTGCTTGGAAAGGGAAGCAGGGCACAAGATTTAAGGTGAGAGGTTGTGGAAGATTAAAAGAAAGGGAGAGGGTTCTACTTTCTTTTTTTTGTTGTTGTGGCTCTACATTATGCTTCATTTGAAAAAATAGATTTAAAAAGGCTACCAAATCCTTTCTTGTACACTCATTATTTGAGTTAGTCAATCTTTATTAATGAACTTATGGCACAAAGCATCTCATCAAATTATTATTAAAACGCTACAGTTTCTCTGAAAGGAAATTTAGTCTCTTTGACTGAATTGTGAACTTATGAAAGATCTGAGTTGAAATTGTCTTTGCAAATTGGAGAAGCGTTTTATTATGTACTATATAATGAGCCTGGGCATCAGTTGAACCGCAATAGGAGCAGGAATCACTTATTTACTCCAGCTGCTACGCCAGTGCAGCTCTCTTGGTTCCATCGTCGGAAATATTGACGCAAGAGTAATTTTCTGTTACAGAGGCACCATTATAAGTTTACCCACTCCTTGTTCATATACACTCCACTGAGAAGCGATAGCAGCTGCCATTGGGGTGAAACCTTAATGACAGAACCGAATGGAACCGAGAGCTAGGTTGAGTCGGTTTTCATATAAAATCTCATTAAACCTTCTGCGGCCCGGCACTTGACGAGTACAATAGAGCGGAAATACCTTCGCGCTTTAGTGCAGCGAACCGATTTTTGACCCCGATATTTCGCACCCTTCTCAGTCATGTTTCATCGGCTTTCCCTATTCTTGACGTGTCACTCTTCTCTATCTCCAATCAAAATCCCTCATAGTCATTCGCAGATCAGTGTGTTTACGGAAAGAGTGGCAATCGTTTACAACCAGGTTTTGAAACAAGCATAGGAGATTAATTCGCGAAAACAAAAATTTGTCTCATCAATTATCATTTTTTTAGAATAGACAGAGAATCTTTTTATAAACAGTTACAGATATTTCAGGCTTTGGTGAGATGATATTATATTTTAAGAACCCTAGGAAGGTTAGTTCTAAATTATTCAAAAGTAGGAAAAATAGTTAATTTATTAAAAAATTCAATAAGAATATATTTAAAAAAAAACATTATGGAATAGCATAAAAATATCGCTGCGAAGTATTGTGGATTTATTTTTACTATGAAATTATTTATTTGTGCTTGTTCGATGAAAATTTTGCTTGCTTATAGAGGGAGATTTTCCACTAACGTAAAAAAAAATTATACTTTCAATATTTTTCAAGCTTTTGTTTCTGTGTCACCGAACATCAGAGCGACCATCAAAAGGTCAATCAATGTGTTCTGTTAGAACGAACAACTTTTTAATTTTCGGTATTGTTATGTTCCACATACATTTTTTTTCTGTAATAAATAAGGTGACTTTTTTTTTAAACAAATACATTGAATAAAGTGCTGTTATATTCTCAACATTCAAAAACGCTTTTCTTATACAAATACGATAAACAATATATTTTGAAAAATTAGAAATAGGTATTGCTAGATCATAAGAGGTCATGCAAGGTTGTTTGATATGTCATTCGACGCGTTTCGAAGATGCAAACCAATATATTATTATAGAATATGCTGTAGTGTTGTTAATATTAAGAAACTTTTTCTCATATAGAAAATAAACATTTTTTTTTTAAATTTGAAACCGTTTTTTCAATGTAGAAAATTGATTTTGCAAGAAATGTTTACGTTTAAAAAACTTTTATAAAAAGATTTCAGAATCTTCAAAATCTAGTAGATTATATTTTTTTATTTCGAACAATGCGGAACGATAAAAAAGTTATTGAGAAAATAGTAATTTAAAAATAAATGCGTTTGAGTAAACATGACTTCGTATTTATTTCTAGTTTTAAGCACATGTGTGCTTTTTCCTCCAATGTGAAAATTATCATAATGTAATTCATGCCAAACAATGTGAGAACCCTCTGTAGAATAAACGTCCAACGAAATCATGAGCATATTTGCATCAAAATGAAGATTATTATTTGATTCCAGTGATGAGGTGAATAAAATTAAATTCCTGTCATTCAATCTTCCCATGAAAACAATAAGACCTCAGGGTATAATGCGAATGAGCAGAGAGACTAGTAATTTTATTTACTGTCTGTACGTTTCAAAATCGGTTTCATATCGTAGTGGTGACTATATTTAAGAACATACAAATTCAATACAAAGTGGAATACAGTCGAATTTTATATTAATTATGGTCAAATGAAATTGAAGAAAAAAAGTCGAGTTTTGAACAAATTTAATTGAAAATTTGAAAACTTTGAAACGTGTCTTTTAAGAACTCCTAGTATGCTTTTTTATTTTTAAATAGGTCTTAAAATCTTTCAAATTATGGAGACTTTAAAACTTCTATTTCAATTTTTACATTCTCAACATTCTTGTCCATAAGAGTAAAATGTAACGTGTACATTCTCCTCGAAATTTTCTATATCTCGAACTCACAAATTCGAAACTTTTTAAATTTGTGAGAAACATAATTTAAGGGTTTGAATTGGCGATAAAGAAATTTGAAGGTGTTTTATTTTTATTTTCAACGATTCGTGAGGTTGTTATAGTTACATTTTTTTCTTCGATATTTTTATTGTGAAAGATTGTTTATTTTTAAATGCTTAAATATGGCATTTCTAGAAATGAAAATTCTTAAAATCCTTGAGAAAATTGGATCCCAAATATTTTAATTTCATTTGTAGAGTATACAATATAATTAGTAATTACGAGTTTTAATCTTTTAATTAAAATAACTTTTAACAGGATTTTTTCTGCTTTAGAAAATATTTAATCTTCAATAAGTTCATTTTCTCTAGATTATAACTTGTTAAATTACACTTTAAACTAACTCAATTTTAATAAAAAATGGTAAGCTCTCTAGATGAAAACTTTTTAAATAAGAAAGAATGCTATAAAATCAATTACTTTAATTAAAACTACTTATGATATTAATTTTTTGCCCAGTGTTGTAGATTCTGCGCCACGGGATGAGCTTTCAGGGAGAGATTCTACGAGATAGAGTTAAAAGGTTGATAGAGACAGGAAGAGGAAAATCTCTTGAAAGAAAAGAGTGAGAAGAGGAGAAGCAAGTATCCGGCATGCAAATTTATAAAATTTACGCTAAGCTGGAATTGCATTTCTCGCTATGTTTCCTCTGATATTGCTGGCATGTCGATAAATTCTTTATCGAAAATTTGCCTGTGCGACATGGAAGTTTTATCTCTTTTATTTTTCAATTGCTTTTTCGACATCTCGGTTCACTTCTCGCTCTCAATTCCGAAGAACTTTTCTATTATCTGTCGTACGTGTCATATTCAATACCTCTAGGTACTCGATACGTCGTTCGAAAAACGTGAATAACGTCGGCGTGCTGAGGTGGACCTAAATTCACTTCTATTATATAAAAATTTAATGTGAACAGTCGATATGTTGGAGATTTAGACATGTCTTTGATTATAATTTATAGATCGCATACATAAAAAACTAAGACCAAAGATAAGAAAGGAAGCGAGTTTCATGCGAAATTGTAAACTGCCTTTATCAAAAATATATAGTGGGAAAATCAGTATAGGCCTATAATGAT
Organism: Druon quercuslanigerum; assembly: GCA_010014905.2. Lineage (NCBI taxonomy): Eukaryota > Metazoa > Arthropoda > Insecta > Hymenoptera > Cynipidae > Druon > Druon quercuslanigerum. The sequence continues at coordinate 12,313 of JAAAKG020024089.1, read as the reverse complement.
TTTCCCATAATGAATTTTCTATTATTTTTCGCGATTACAGGATAATCAGAATATGAATAAATATGAAATACAAAAATATTGAAGAAATCAATGCAAAAGTAGACGAATCTGTGAATTCGGTCATTTAACACCTTTTGAGTTATTTCCTATCTAAAATTCCTTGAATTTTGTACAATTCTTTTAAATTCTTTGCAATTTTTGGAAACAATAGAACACATTTTAGCATGGACTTAAGAAAAGTGAAACTCCGAAGAGACATTTTTGCATAAATAAAATGGACAAAATTTAATTTCTCGAACAAAAGATAATTGTTTTCTTCACGACTTTAAGATTTAGAATCCATAGATTTATTTTGAGACAAAAAAATGATTAGAACTTTAGATAAAAAACATTAATTTTGAAACACATATGGAGTTGAAATTTTAATTTTAATTAAAAATGGTTATAACCATTCAATAGACCATACGAATATCTATTTAAAACATGTGTGTCAACATTTTTTTTTATCCCATACGAAAGCATATAAGTGAATCTGATTTTTTTTCGGAGAATACACTTGAGAGAAAATGCTACATAGAAATAGTGATTCTCCACAAACAAACTTTAAACAATAAAAACCTTCGAACTCGCATAATATCTTTAAAATCGCTTGCAACTTCATTAAAATCCTTTGATACCTTTGGAAATATTTTTCACTTCACTAAAATCGTTTAAATCTGTTGCAATCTATAGAAATCTTACAAATACCCGAAAATTCTATTAAATCCTTTAAATTTGGTGAAATTCCTTTAAATTATTTGCATTGCTTCTTAGCATTACCAAAATCTCAAAAATCTTTTTAAAGTTTACTAATTTTTTCATATTTCTTGATATTTTTTGAATCCGTAGAAATCGCTTAAAATTAAATTTATTATCGCCCCTAATGTTTCCTAGAAATTAATTTAAATCAGTTGAAATACATTAAAATCATTAGAAATCGTAAAAACCCATAAAATAAGGAAATATTATTAAAATCACTTTAATATAAACTCAACTATACATATTCATTTAAATTATTTTAAAAAAGATTGGGGTGTACTTCCGAAAAGGTAGAACCTCCATTTTTGTTAAAACTCCGTATAATTATACATTTTGACGTGCTGAATACGAATATGATAGTGAAAATTGGCGAAAATTTTATTTTTATGGCGAAACCATAAAAACTTACCATAAAACTTAAAAAAATCAGACAAAAAATGTCGATCGCATTAAAATACACATTTTTGTTTAGTGAATTTTTATCTCCGATTGATAGTTTCTGAGAAAATTAGAGATACATCGATTATTGTCTACTAGTGGGGGCGGAAAGGCGCCTCCTTGTGATTGGTCACAAAAATAATACAAAGTTACACCCCTCCCCTTTTTACAACGTCTCGTGGGGGAAGCAAGACACCCCTGTGTCGAGTCACAGAAATCATGTAAGGCCGCGCCCCTAACCCTTTTCCGACGCCTCGTGGTGGCGGAAAAGAACCCCTGTGAGTGGTCACAAAAATAATTTAAGCTCACACCACTACCCCTTTACAAACGCCTCATTGGGGGCGGGAAGGCATCCCTGTGATTTGTCATAAAAATAATGTAAGGCCCCCCTACCTCCTTTCCAACGTCTCGTTGGAGGGCGGGAAGGCACCCCTGTGACCGGAAATAGAGGTATCTCTAATTTTCTCGGAAACTATCACTCGTAGAAAAAGTTCTTTTTATAAAAAATGTATATTTTAATGCGATCTACAAGTTTTCTTTGAAACATTTTTTGAGATTTCGCACGTTACGTGAGAGAAACGCAAAAAAATACATGAATTTTTATGGTTTTTTATTGTTTCAGCATGGAAATCTAGTTTCCGCCAATTTTAGTCATCATATTCGTGATCAGCGCATCAAAATATATGAGTATATAGAGTTTAAACAAAATCGGAGGATCTACCTTTTCGGAAGTTTATCCAAAGGCTGTTCAAATCTAAAAAAATCTGTAAAATATTTTTAAATCCTTGAAGATTTAATAAAATTCTCTTCTTTATATTTTTAGGATCAATAAGAATTCTTTGAACTTTTATTTATTTAAATTGCATTTCTGTAGAAATCCCGTAAACTTTTGGAAATCCTGTAGAGTTATTTAAAATTTCTTGAATTTGCCGAAATCTCTTGGAATACTTAAAAATCTCTTAAACCAGTTTCCAATCTTTTAAAATCATGCAAATACTTTGAAATAATTGGAGGTCCTGTAAAATCCCTTAAGTCTTGCAAATAGTTTTGAAATGCCTTCAAATCTTTGAAATCGCTAGTAATTCCTAGAAAGTTTTTTATATTTCACCATAGAATTACTCTTGAATTAGTCTCCGAAAAATCTAGGGGCGCCTTTTTGATTGTAAACCCATCTTTTAAGTAATTAAATCACTTAGTACCCTTTGAAACTTTGCAAACAAAACAAACTAAGCATAAAATTAAAAAAAAATGACAATACCTTTATATTCGTGTTAGAAAATTTAAGTCGTAAAAACTGTTAAACATGGCCCCGATGCAATCTCAGGCCTTCATATGGGTGAACATCAAATCTGATGTCCCCAGTTTTACATCACTACATCATATCTACCAATTATTTTTACTTAACGCGAGTTTAAAATAAATTTAATTAAATATGTTAATGTTTCCCTCGCCATATTTTTCACATTTATGACGATAAATCTGTTGAAGGAAATCTGAAGATAATGATACCAATACACGTTCCTGTATGGAATTCTATCCAGATGCACAATAGTATTCTATGACACGTACGGCTGCGCAGAAGATTTTTTGGTCCTCCAGGTAGGGTCCTATACAAGCACCTATAAAGGATCCTATGTCATTTTCTATAGGTGAAAAATATAGGATCATATGTAGGATCCTACAGAGGATCCTATGTAGGTTTCTATATAGGATTCTATTTAGGAACCTGTATCGAAATTGTCAGTAGAGGAATAACTTCATGATTAATTGCAAAATTTGAAAATAAAGTCGATTTTTTGTTCCCTGTTATAATTATAGAGTATTTTATCATTTTTAAATGTTCCCGAGTTTTATATATTTTGGTGATAAAACTGTTTTCAATTTATGGTATGGTTTTAGATTCGTAGGTTATTCTTGCAGCAAAATATACTTTAAAATAATAAGAAGATAAAGATAACCTTGTCACTCGGAAACAACAAATTTAGTTTCAGTGAGTGAAGTTAGTTGTAAGTAAAAAAATAAGAGATATTCTTGTTATTTTATAATTTAAAAATAATTTTAAATAACCTTAAAGTTACTTGTTTTATTTATTATATCGTAAATAAAAATAGAAAATCTTAATTTGCCTATATGAAGAGTCTAAAAGCCGATATCATTATTATTTCGACATAAAAACTATTTTAAGGTAGTTTTTTTGCCAAAAATCAGGCCTCTGGAAAAAGAAAGTTTGGTATGATTTTGAAAATTGAAATAGTATTGCAAGTCATGTATCGTGAAAAATTAAAACATATTTTTTAATAAGAAAGCTTGAAACCTACGTAAAATAATTATTCGAACAATATGCTTTGTAATTAAACATTTTTTACTGTCGGTTATTACCTAGTTTTTAAAAATAGTTGCATTTTAATAAATTACGGCTCGTTTTTTCGGGAAAAATATTCCTTACGACCTGCCTGTTTCCAATTCTATAAATGAGTAATAATCTTCAAGTATAGCTTTTTGTTTAAAAAATGTTTTCTTCAACAATAATTAATTTAGCGATTTGACCTATAGGAAAATTCACTTTAAAAACTGGAAACAGTAGAGATTTTGAGAATGTTTTTCCTGAAAAAACAAGTTGTCACCTGATAAAAATAAAACATTTTAAAAAATGGTAAGAAATTCAAATCAAAAAAATTTAAAATGTAAAAAAAATTTTTAACATATTATTATTTTTATTTATAAAAGCAAACGGAAAGTATTTTTTCTGAGATCTGGTTTTTGGCAAGACAAAAGTATTTTTTTAAGTCCTGAAGGATTAAAATAATTTAATTGTCACCCACGTAAGAAAAAATGTATTCAATTTGAAAAGAATGAATTTAGAATCAAATTTGATCAAATTTAATAATTGGCAATTTTCCCAAATAAAATGCTTTAAAATTAAAGAATTGTCATAAAAAATTATATTTTGCTTTGTCAATTTTCAACAGAAATCTATCATTTGTAATATTTAATTTCAAAACTCTTCAATTAAAGCCTGGGCAGAAATACGATTGGACCAAGAAAAATCTATTTTGCTAGAATCTGCGTTAAAAATAGTGTCTTAAATGTCAAAATTTATTTTGTAATATAAACTACACCACAAAAAAAAATCCTTGATCAAGAATCTCTTGCTATAGTATCATAATAGTTTTAAATAAAAGTACTTTTTTTTAAATTCTAACGCCATTTCTGTCGAAGCTCCAATTGACAATGTTTTGGTAAAGATTGTTTAAATAAGCAATTGTTTTTCCTTTTTCGCTTTTTATAATTTAATTTTAAATACAAAAATATTAAAAAGTTTAAGTTAAAAATATTTAAACCTACATGCCTTCCAATTTTAAATTGTAAACTGTAAGATGCATCAATTTTTAACGCAAAAATCTAAAATGGTTAATTCTTCCATTACGAATAATTTGATTTTAAGATATAATCAAGTTTTTAAAGTATTGTGATTTCAATTATATTCAATGTAAATAAAAAGTTGTTAAATAGAATAAGTAATAAGGAATAAATAAATTATTATAAAAATATATGCGAAATTCCAACGCTAACTTCTGTTTTAGAAATCAAAAATGTAAAAATCACGTCGAATTTTTGTTTGCAGAAACATGTATAAGTGTTGAATATGATAACCATTTGTTCTGCATATTATTTGAAATTGTATAATTAATTTGAGTAGTATATAATTAAAATAATGAATGTTTAATTTTTAAATTATTTGACTCTCAAAATGTACAATTTAAAATTATTGAATATTCTCGTATTATTTTTCATAAATAATACGTTACGATAATTTTTGATAATAATTTCTATAAATAATAATTCTGGAAGGACCAGAAAAATTCTTTGATCCGTTTAAACTTACAGAATTTTTTCTTTATAGAAGCACAAATTAGAAAAAAACTAGGTTGTAAAATGTGTTTGAAAATTGAAAAAAAACGCTGATGCTTCTTGAAATGCTCTTATTTTTTATGATTCATACCATAATATTTTAGGTCAATATTATACATTTGGTTATAAATGACAAATGCAATAGAAAAAGAATTATAAAAATTAATAATTGCCATTCCAAAAATGTTAATTTCTCAATTTCTGAATTTTTAGCGACTAAAAAGGTTTATTTATAATCACTGCTGCTTATTTCATACATTACATAATTGTTGCGGTGTTACATTCATAACTGAAATTTTATTAGTATTCGAAAACTTTGTAATCACACTCTATTTGAAAATTGTCAACTTCCTGAGTACCCACATATCTTATTAGAAATTTTACGCTTTTTATTGACTTTTATTGAAGCAAAGGCGAACGTTAAAATCTTGTAGGAGATAACTATTATTATTTGGAAATATGATATGTCAGAGATTTAGACGTGCCTTTGATTACAGTTTTTAGATCAAAATAACGATATGATGGATATGTGCCTTGATCGAGCTATATAAGAAAAAAATCAATATGGACGTAAAACTCAATGGCCATCAATCTCGGACGAAGGTAATGAAATTCCAGTCCTGAAATACGTGAAATTTGGCAAAAAGTGATACATGGGTACCTTTTATCTGGGAAATTGGTTTTATATATCAAAGAGTATCGAAAGTTATTTTATATTTTGATTAAATTTTTGTTATTTAATTTAAATTATAGTGGCAAATACTTTCCACTTTGTAGAATAATTGAATTTTGTTTGAGTCCAGGTTTGATTCACGTGTTTGTAATATATCAAATGTTTTCCACTTTCCGAGTTACTAAACGAAGAGGTGGTTTATTTGTATTTGTTAATTTAATAAATTGAATTAAAATTTGAGATAATAAATGAGATACTGATAATAGAAATACTTTTGGTAAACATTTTTTTAAATTTAAATACTCTTAATAATATTCCACTAACTGGTAAATTATTTTCTATAAGTAAATAGTTGTATTAAAAAATTACCAATACATTTTGAATTTATATTTACACTAGGACAAAAATCGTCAGTCAGTATAATTCTCTGCAGATTCTTTTTTTCATGAATATAGCAAATGACCGTAGATACTTCACTTCTACTACCGAAATTTGTTATTTAACAACAAAGCTTGAAATTATTTTGTCTAACTTTGCGTTGCGACAGATATTAATGCACTTTTACAATTAGTTAAGAACAGCTGCTGCTTGCAATTTATTTGAACAATTTTGATAAACAAATGCGTACTTTGTTTATTTTTCCATTATAATTTTTCAGATGACCAAAACTGGTAATTATGTAAACATTTTTAATAAACAAATGCACAATGGTATCACTGAAAAGTTAGAAAAAAAGTTTAGTCCGTGTGAAATATCCACAGTCACTGATTGTACTGCGAATATTTACGGTCAATTCTAAAAATTAGCATTCAAAATCTGTTGGATATTGTAATTTCAACCAATTTATTCCCGAGATATGTGATTTTTCCCCACAAAAAAATGCAACGAAAAATGCGATAATAAGACTTGAGGGTAATCTGGAATATGGAGCATTATATCACACAGAGAAATATGTCGAATGAGATAATATGGCTCATTGTGGCTCATCATGGCACTTCGAGTCTACGTTTATAGTTAGGGTAGTATATCTGGGGTAAAATAAGGCACGGGTTAATATGAGCGACGAGATAATGTGAGACACAGGGTAATGTGGCACATAGAATCAATGTTTTTCCCTAAGGTAGTATATTTAGTACAATACTGTAATTATCTTTTACAAAAACACATACAAAATCGGGTATATATTATTGTTTACGGAAGAGGGTTCTCAGGTTTTGTGGCTATTTATGACGAAGAGGGGGGGGGGGAGTTTCAAATGTCACATCACGCATGAAAAATAAAAATGTGAATAACAAATTTTTTGTCATGCTTGATAAAACGGAAGTTTTGTAATTTTTTTTACAAGTGCAGCGTCTGCATACAGACTTCACATTCTTTCCCCTATTCTCCTCTTCATCCAATTTTAAAGAATTCCTCTTTTTCCCTTGTTTCGAGAAGCTTTCGCTTTTTGTAATTTTTGTCGCTTACCTGAGTTAATAGATCCCCATTAGAATATCCAATTATTTCTCATTGAAAGTAAATTCCTCTTGATTTAATTAATTTTTTTTCTAGGAGAAAAAGTGTTTTCCTTTATCTTTTTTCAAAGTTAAATAAAGATATTTTATGGCGGTTGTCCAAATTTGGTCGTTGGATTTTTGGTTTTATTTTCAGGAGTTCTGCACATTAATTTGATTATTGGCCGTTAAATAGGATTTTAAATTTGATTTTAATCTTATTTAAAGATCTCTTATTTTTTGAATGAAAATATATCAAATTCTATTTTTGGTTGAAAATTTTTCGTTTTTAGTGCGAAATTCAACAATTAAGTTTTTGATTAATTATTCTTTTTTTTGCTAAAAATTGGTCTTGCTAAGTTAAAAATTCCCCATTTTGGTGAAAAATTTATTTACTTTGTTATAAATTCATATTTTTAAATAGAAATTTATTACTCAAATATTTTTGTTGAAAATCCTATTTGGTTGGAAATTAAACTTCAAATTTAACTATTCCATTTCCTGTTAAAAATTGATCGTTTCTAGTTCAAAATTAGATTATTTAGTTGAATATTATGTCTTTTTTCGTTGAAAATTCAAATATTGGGTTGAAAATCAACTTTTTGGTAGAAAATCCAGTTTTTGATAGAAAAATCATGATTGCGGATTAAAATTCTACTGTTTGCTACAGAATTCGCCTTTCTTTTCCTGAGAGCTTAAAAGTTTGCTTAAATTTTTTTTTCTCTTTGCTAAACAATACTTCTTTATTACAAATTTAACTCATTGGTTGACAATTCGTCTTTTTGTTTTAAAAATTCATTTCTCTTTTTATAAATTTGATTTTTGTTGTTAGAGATATAACAATTTGGTTACAAATTTATTTGTTTTCGATCAGGATTCAACTGCTTTCTTAAAAAGTTGTATTTTTTATTAAACCCAACTATTTTTTATTTAAACTTACAATTTTTTAAAATATCAACTATTAATTTATAGTTTCAAATTAATATTTTTAGTTAAATTAGACTGATGGCGATTCAAAATTGAATTATTTTCCTGGTTGGAATATCAACTATTATATTTTTCGTTGAGAATCCATCTTTTTTGACTGAAAGTAACTCTACTTGGTTAACAGTTGATCTACTGTGTTGAAAATATTTTTTTAAATAGATTTATTATTTTAGTTGAAAGATATACTTCTCTGTTGAAACTATAAATGTTTTTGGTTAAGTTAAATATTTTATTGAAGAACATAATCTTAATATAAGACTTAATATTTTAAGCGAGATATTTTTATAATACAGAAAGATAGATATAATATAGAATAACTTCCGTGTTTTAAAATTTGTCTGTGAAAACAGATCCTTTTTCGCTTGCTGTACTAGTAGAGGTTGAAGTCTCATATGTAATCAGAATAACAAATTTACTTAGCTGTGGCGTATAATGAGTGTTTATCATTTTGAGACAACTTTGATTGAAATAATTTGATAGACTATGGTATATCTGTCGATTAAAATTCGATTCGATTTTCATTGTCGAAGCGAGTCTTGGTTGTGTGGGAATTGCAGAGTATAGATAGAAAGCATTGGGGAAGGATAGAATACGAACGATGTGACTGGACAAATTAATAACCAAGAGCCAACTAGGATCGATCTGTACTGGTCAGCCGTGTAATCCCAACGTAATTGCCTGGATGACTAGTGAGTGGTGTTCTGCGATACGCATTAGTCGGAGAGGAGTTGTCAGAAATAATGGAACATAATAATCATAGTAGTAGTGACTTGTTTGGGTCAGACAGTAGAGACCCGTGGACGATATCCGTCGACAGTGGTCACGCCATTTCCAGTCAGCCATCAACAATTCGAAATAGGCACCTACTTCATTCCATTTAATCAGCGATTTGTTATTTATCTTATCTTTAATTAAATATTATTTTAATTTTCATTTGACTCGAGTAAAGAGGCAATCATTTTTTCAACAATCAAATAAATTAGCGCAATTTTTAACCTGATAGTTTTTAAAGTCGACTCTTGTTTATAGAATATACTTTATACTTGATACAATACTGATAAAAATAATAATAATACAATATTTTTATATAGGACTTTCAAGGGATTTCATAGAATTTTGAAATAGTTGAGGGATTTTATAGAACCTTCAATTATTGCAAAGGACTTACTTATTTATTTATGCAAATATTTAATTATTTTATGTCAGATTTTTAGGCATTTCTAACTAACTTTTAAAATTTCAAAGGATTTCAAAGAATTTGCGAAGTATTAATCGAATGAAATTTCAAGGATTTCTTAGCGATGCTGCAAATTCTAAGAGATTTTCAGGCAATTTTAGAAATTTTACAAGGGAAGATGATTTTAACAGATACAAACATTTTCATGGATATAAAAGTCTTTTCTAATCTAACAAGGGATTTTAATAAGATTTCAAGCGATTTAAAAAATTTTCAAGCCAAAAAGAGACATATTTTAGAAGAGGGTAAAACTTTTAACGAAAAATTTATTTTTCAACAAAGAAAGATGATTTTTTTAGCAAAAAGAATACTCTTGATCGAGTGGGATGATAGTCGTGGAGGCTAAAGCGCTATTGCTGTTGCTCTTGGTGGTTCGAAACCCACCTTAAACCCCCTCCCACCACCAAGTAAGTGTGTGGGAGGTGTGTTAAGGATAGGCAAGAAGGTGCAAGAAAAATGTAATCAATTAGGGGACACATTAGAAGCTTCCATCCATAACTACTTTTGATCAAAACAATTAAATTTTCAATAAAATTATTAAATTTAAACAAAGTAGATGTATATTTTTAATTAAATTGTTGAATTTTCAATAAAGAAGATTAAGTTTCTGTTAAAACAGGCGAAATTTGAATAAAAAAGCTTAATTTTTAGCCAAATAGTTTAATTTTCAACCAAAAAAGTAAATCTAAAAAAAAGAAATGTTAACAAACTAGGTTCACCAGATAGTCACTTTATCCACCAAAAGATGAATGTTCCGCCAAAAACATTATATTTTCACGTAAAAATTAAAAAAAAATAAAATGGTTCTATTTTCAACAATTTATTTAAATTTTTAACCAAAGACGTGAATCATGAAAAAAATCAATCTTTATATTATAATGAAGTAATTGATTTTTTAACCAAAAGAAATTAGTTTTGTAACCATCAATACAAATTCTGTACAAAAAATCACTTTTTCTACCCGAAAATATAAAATTTCAATAACAAAAATTAAGTTTCAACCAAATAGTTGAATTTTTACCAAGTTTTTTAATTTTCAAGCCAAACGGATGAATTTTCTACGTGATAGTTGAATGTTTAACTCGAAAATATAAATTTTTAACAAGAGAGGTAATTTACACTCAAACAATTTCAAACTAAAATTATCAACTTTCAACCGAAAAAATAATATGTTACTACGTATTTTAACTTTTAAGTATGTAGTTGAATTTTAAACGAATCGAAATTAATGTTTAAAGCAGAAAGACCAATTTTTTATAAAATGATTACTTTTTGACGCAAAAATATGAACTTCGAGCAAAAAATTAATATTTAACCAAGTATTTGATTTTTTTACCAGAGTGGTGAACTTTTAAGTCAAGAAGACAAAGTTTCCACAAGATAGTTGAATTTTAACCCGAAAATGAATTTTTACCCAACAAATAATTTGCTACAGAAAAATTACTTTTCCTGTCCGTAAATATGATCTTTGAAGACACAAGTTAATTTTTAACCAAATATTTCAATTTTTTACCAGACTGTTGAATTTTCAACCAAATAATTAATTATTTGCAAAGTAAATCCACTTTCAACCAAGTAGTTGAATTTTTAACAAACAAAAAATTAATTCCCAAAGAAAAATGTAACGGTTGGTGTTTCAACCAAAAATATTTTTATTGCGAATTAAAAACAGTTCAATTATACCAAAGAAGACGAACTTTAAAAAATTAGTTGATTTTCTAACCTAAACAGACGCATTTTTAAGAAGGCATTTTTTATTCCAACTCTTGTAGCTTTTTTGAGTTTGTAACAGTTCTGATTATATTAATGCTTTGATAATTGGGAAATAGTACTCAGACTAAAATCGACCAGTCTGCCGTTGAGTATTGCTTGTAAGATTACTTGTGTGCAAATAACAGTAAGAAAATGAGCAATATAGGGTGCATTGCGTTAATCGTTGTAGGCACTTTAAACATTCTACTCGTATATAATCGCTCTTGTCTCGCCCGCTCGTACCGTACCTACTTGAAATTCAACATCCGTCGATTCACAGTCGTTTGTCTTGAAACTGTGGTGCTTATTCAAAATTCCTTTCCTCTCGAATAAATATAGCGTCTAAGAGAATCAGAACCTTAAAGCTGATTTATTTTGAATGTAAATCTGTTATAAACTATAAAGTAATAAATCTACAGAAATTTAAAAGAAAACTTCAAATTATGTATATTTTCTTCCAAGTATTTGTAATCATGAATAATTGGTATAAGGCTATAATTATATCCATGCGGAACGCCGGAAGCCAAGATTGGATTATATTAATTAAAAATATCTACCTCGAGAAAATGAAGGAGACAGATAGGAATGAAACTAAATCATAAAAAGAATATTATTGCGCCGTAGAAATTTCTTTCTCGAGCCTTTAGTCTGTGAAAAGTTAATGAAATGAGATATTTAAATTAAAGTCAGAATTAAAGTAACACAGCTTCATTTATTTAATTTAGGTGGAATTTATTTTGAATTCATTCAACAATTTTTATGTATTTATTTTGAAACTTGTAGTAGCTTTAAAAATAAACGAGTTAAAATAATTAAATTTAAAAGCAAATTCTGATAAAATTGTAATAAAGAACATTATAAAAAATACCTAAAACTAATTTCATGAAAATCAACGAGAAAAATAATTTTATTCAATTCTGTGTTAATTTTATAGTTAAAGATTGCTGCTCAAGGCTTTTCCATTTCATGCTATAGAATATATGTCATTAAATACACAGTATGATATAACAAACTGTATTAGTT
>JAAAKG020024078.1:0-20091 GCA_010014905.2 Druon quercuslanigerum | reverse complement strand
TTTAAAAAATTTTTAAATGTATAGTGCTTCGAATAGAATTTAATATATTGTGAAACTTTTGAAAAATTCGTTATACGTACCTTTCATTGACTTGCGCCCCTAAGCTAAATTTAATATGCACTTATTGGGATAAGAGCTGAAATAATACACCAGATTTATAAAAAAAATGTAATTCACAGTGCAAAAAATGATTGCAAGATAGTCACTTAATTTCGATTACAAATCTTAATAAAAATAGAGCGGAGATATTTAAATATTTAATTAACAATATGCCTCGATTTTTACCAATGCATGATAACTTATGATAATGGTAATTAGAACTACTAAACGATAATTGGAAACCTACTGAATGGTCATTTAAACCTATTTTATATTTTTACAATAGTCGAGTAAAAATAGTTCTTTAAGAAATTGAATGCTCAGTCTGAAAATGAATTTTAAAATTGTCTACAATTCATTTCCGAAAAAAATTCGGCAGGTACATCTTGATAAAAAGAGTTCCTCTTTCTAAAGACAGAATCTAAAAAATATTCTGCGTCAATTCAGGCCTCGATCCATTACAAATGGACTTCATCTGAATATTTAAAAATCGTTCAAGTTCCCTATATTATTTAATCTACACACATCCAGATAATATATTCTTCGTACCTATAAAATGCAAATCTTTCTCTAGAGGATAAAAAATTAATCTCACACGTTTCAATGCGCTCAGAATACTTGTAAATTTTTTCAGAATATTCAAAGAAATGGTGCAACTAACATATTTTACCATCTCCTTCAATATATCTGAATTTGTCACCAGAGAATTCGCAAATTATTTCTCAGAGGAAAAAATACTTCAAGAATCCCTGTTGCAAATAATTGTAATTTTCATATAAAATTAGTCAATTGTCTAAATTAATTGGCCTCGAGTTCCTTCTGTTTTCTTCTCTTGACAACTGGAACAATCGCCCATAGGGTAGTCCCAAGAATGAGAATAATTCCTAGAGCGAGGAATATTGGTTTGTAAGATCCAATTTCTTCGTAAATAACCCCAATGAGAGGTGGTCCCAGAAGTTGAAGAACCCCATTAACAAACAGTGCAATTCCATAGGAGGAACTTAATCTCTCCGCACCCAACATGTCGGCTAAAACAACAGTCGTGATACCAATATAGGTTCCTGAAGAAATTCCAAAAAGTCCGCAAAAAAATGATAACATCCTATAACTTGTAGCCATTGGCAGAAGAGCTAGTGCAATTCCACTCATCCCAAGTCCTCCTACAAAGTAGTAATACTTTGGTATAAAGTCAATATCTGAGAGTGAAGCTCCTCCAATTCGACCAATCAGATCTAGAGCAGAAACTACCGATAGCAAAAGGGCTGCAGAATTCTTATCAAAACCTTCAGAAATCGCATAGGATGGAAGAAGAATCATGAAATTGGTGTTGCTGATGGCAGATGTGGCATTCGAGATCAAAATGACGAGGTAGATGGGATCCTTGAGGATACTGAGGTCAAAAAATTTCTTCTTCTTGACTATTTCTTCCTGCTTTTCTGGATCGGTTTTGAGATCATTTGATAGTGAATCAATTTTGCAAACAGGCGCTGCACACCAACTTTTTTTGGAAAGCTGATTTGTGCATAGTCTTCGGAATATCCTTGGAAGGGTTGATCTTTGCGTTGATGGGTTCTCGTTTTGTGGAAGAGAGTACTTTTCAGTGGAGTTTAAAGTGAAGAAATCCTGGTTTTTGAGTTGACTAGTGGATTTTTCATGGACGGGTAAGGAATCGCCAGAAGGCTCGTTAGAGTCTTTAGAAGACTTGTCGTTCATCTTTGGTTTATCTACTATTTCTTCTGTAGCATCTTCGATGCGGTCATCGGAAGTGGATATCTTCTCGAAAAGTGGGTAGTCGGGTGAAGAAAATTTTCGGTATCGTTCTAGAGGTATGGATTTTGACGGGGTAAAATGAAGAATTGGTTGGTCGGTTTGAAGAATCGGTTTGTCAGATTGAAGAATTGTTTCGTCGGATTGAAGAGTTGTTTTGTCACATTGAATAAATGGTTTCTCGTTTTGAAGAATCGACTTTTCCGATTGAAGAACTGATTTTGTGGTAGGTGTTGATTCGTCAAGTGTTAAGGCTTTGTTGTCGACTCCAGATTTTTCTATCGTCAGAGGAACTCTTTTCATGTGTTGCTCCACCGGATGGTAGAGCAGCCCACACAGTATGCTGTTTAGCGTAATTGCTCCCATGATGAGAACTGCGCCTCTGTTGAAGAAATAATTCTTTAAATATATACACTTTTTTTGTTATCTAGATAGAAAATTAAATTATCTTTATTACCTATATCCGACTGTGTCAAGAAGGTACTGTAAAAGTGGTGGTAAAAGCATGGCTCCGAAACAGCTTCCGGAAATGCACATACCATTTGCAAATCCTCGATACTTTTCAAAATATTCCGTCACTATGTAAACACTAACTGGACAAGTTAATCCTGCCCCGATGCCCACCATGATGCCGTAACTTGAATGAAAAAAATTAATGGTTAAATTTCGGTATTTAACGACCAAATAATTGTATAGAATTATATATAATAAAATAATAGAAATGAATACAATGGAAAATAATAAACTAGAATGGAACAGAAGAGAAAAAAAATACAGGACTGCTACAAAATCCTCATTTAAACATTCCCCGACTTTCCCTGACTTTTCCTTGACCGATTTTTTAATTTCCCTGAGCATTATACATTTTTCTTTTGTCCATAAAAATAATGTTATTTTCAAAACAGAGAAAATAGGCGGTTTTCACGAAAAAGGGGAATAATATGAGAATAAATTCTTTTGAATAAAATTAATGTGTAGGTACCATACTCAATTCGATATGGAACGTCATAGATTTCAAGTGAAATATATTGCATCTATTTAAAAAGAAGAATTTTTTAGAAGACAATTTTATTTTCAATCAGGGAAGATGAATTTCTATCCATTAACATTTTTACCAAAAGAAGCAATTACTTTTTAATCTAGAATGATTTTCAACAAAATAGTCCGATTTTTAACACAATAATAATTGAATATTTAACAAAATAGATACATTTTTACCCAAATAGTTTAATTTTTTACCTACAAAGATAAATTTTCAAACAAATGGCAGAATTTGGAAACACAAAAGATAAATTTTCAACAATAAAAAAATGAACATTCAAAAATATAGTTAAACTTTTAAGAAAACATGAACTTTTATCCAAGTAGTTGAACTTTCCACAAAAAAAGATTCTAATTTTTAATAAAAAACAGATGAACTGAAAAAAAAAGATTTTTAACAAAATAATGTCATTCTCAACCGAAACGGATTATTTTTTAATAAACGGTTTTATTTCTAACTAAAAAATGTTACATTTTTACTGAAAGAGATGAATATTAAAAATAAAAAGGCGAATTTTCGACAAAAGAATTCAATTTTCAAACTAAAAATATTTTTCAGTCAAGAGAGAAAAAAAATTTAACTAAAATCTTGAATTCTTAACCCAAAAAGGAGAATTCTCAACAAACCAGTTGCATTTTTCATTTCAAAATATGAATTGTTAAGCAAAAAGTTAATTTTCAAGGAAGTAGTTACATTTTCAATTAAGAACGATCAATTTTCCACTGAAAATGGAATAGTTAAATTTAAAATTCAAGGAATTGATTCTCAAAGAGAACAAAACTTTCAAGTAAATGGTTGAATTTTTCAATTAAACAGGTGTATTTTTGGCAAAAAAATTATAACTTTCAATAAACTAGTTAAATTTTGTAACAGGGAAATTATATTTTTAACCACATGGTTGAATTTTCAACCTACATATATGTATTTACAACCAAATAGTCGAATTTTTGTTAACAAAAAAAGATAAATTTCTAAAAACGTAACTAAATTATCAATCTAAGAAATAAATTTTCAACAAAAAAATGTTAATTCTCAATGAGAAATGTAATAGTTGATATTTCAACCAAAAAATATTCTAATATTAAACAAAAAAGGTTGAATTCAACCAAGAAAGACGAATTTTGAACAAAAAAGTTGCATATTTAACCAAAGTGGATTAATGGAATAGTGAAATTTGCAGTTCAAAGAATTGATTAAAAAGATTTAAGCAAACCGATGAATCTTTCAATAAGACAATTTTTTATTTTTTGTAAGAAAGTTATAAATTTTTAACAAATCAATTGAATTTTTAATCATATACTTGAGTTTTCAATATACAAAAATGAATTTTCAATCAATTTAACTAAAAAAAAATGAATTCTCAATACAAAATGTGAGAGTTGAAACTTTAACAAAAAAAGATTTTAATTGTAAATAAAAAAAAAATTGAATTCAGTCAAAAAAGACGAATTTTGAAAAAAAAAACAGTTAACCCTTAACGAAAAAGGATTAATTTTTAACTAAAAAAGGTTCCATTACGACCGACAGAGATCAATTTTCAAGCAAAAATGGAACAGTTAAAATTTAAAAATACACAGAACTTTCAACCAAGTAGTTCGATTTAGACAAAAAAAAGATGAAATTTCAACGAAAAATGTAATAATTTAATTTTAAACTAAAACCAATAAAGTTTCAGCCAAAAATGTAATGGTTTAATTTTTTCGCCATAAAAGTAATTTGCTACCAAAAAGATGCGAATTTTCAAGAAATAGTTAATGTTTAACAAAATAGTTACATTTTTAACGAAATATTTACTTTTTCAAACAGATAGTAGAACTTTGAACGAAAAGAGATCAATGACGAAAGAAAAATATAATGGTAGACTTTTTAATTAAAAACAATTAACTTCAATTTCAGTTTATCGAGAATTCTCTATAACTCTTTCAGGTTTTTCCTGATATTTCCTGACTTTACAGAGTTGCCTGACCTGTAGCAACCCTATAATTAAAAAAAGTGTTAACCTAACTTACCTAACATAAAGATAAGGGACCGAATTAGCAAAATAGCTAACCATCATTCCTGTTGCTGCGAAGGATCCTCCAATCATAGTCACAGTTTTGTACGAGTATTTCATAGACAGGACGCTCGATAAGGGTCCTGAAAATATTTTTCCATAATACTCCATCCTGAGAAACAGGGATCTATAGTCAATTAATTTCTCCCTTAATATACAAAAATTGGATTGAAGATCCAAGATCAGAAATTCAAAAGTGTATTCTATTATTTTTTAATTAATTAATTAATTTTTTAGGGTTTCGTAGCCCCGGACAGAAACCCTTGCTGTTTCTGTAGATTGTCTGTCCGTCATCACTTGGGTATGCAGTCCAAAAATTCGCCGTTCCGTTTTTGGTGAACGATTCCACGCCAATTTGTTTGTTTTCCGTAACAAGAAATTACCTTTTTTTAACCCTTGTTAAAAAATTCCTGTGTGCAAAAAATTCTTCAAAATATGAAAAGTAGCAATTTGATGTAAATCTCATGCTAAGGACTGTTTTTCTAAATTTGTTAACCAAAAAACTTGTCACTTAACTTGTCACTTATCGAATAAAAATAATTCATACATAACAAATTTCAAAAAATGACGCCTTTAGAATGAATTTTACATAAAACTGCTAATTTTCATGTTTTAAGGAATTATTCGGGCACAATACAAAGAAACTTAGGGGAAGGGGTCGTAATTAAAAAGTATAGACGCAAACTATTTCTTGAACATTTATGAAGAGGTGACAACATTTTAATTTACAAAAAATTAATAAAAAGTACTTCTTTTTATAGGCAATTTATTTTTCCGGAAAAAAGATTAAATGGAGAAGGGTGAGAGGGTTGATTACGAGAATTCCAAAATCTTGGGGAAGATTAGATATTTTTTGGCTCAGAATACGATTGAGTCTACAAATATTAACTGATTGTATTATTTAAAACGAAAAGGTCATAATACTCTGGAGAGAATCGACAATGCCGAGTTTTAAAAAAGGTCTTCAGTTTTTTTATAAAGAAACAAATATCAAAAATTACGATTGCTTCCATTCGGCTTTCTCGGTGCGTGTCAATGATGTAATTTTTTTTTTAAAGCTTGAAATGGATAGAGCAACATTACTTGAAAATAATTTCATATTATGCATAAAACTTTTTTTATAAAGAAATTATATGCTTCAAGTGTTTCTTAATTTTCTATTTTTCAGATTCTTCTTACTTATTTTATAAACAACTTGTTTTACAACATTACGGTTAATGAAAAAATTTGCATCACAATTATTATTATTAACAATGTGAAAAAACTTGATTAATAAATGCAAAATTTGTGTTTTTAACGAAAAAGTTTTTTTTTCGATTTAGCATTTCTGCTTGGCTAACACAAAACAGTTTGAATACTAGTTATAAATAAACAATCAAGTTTATAATTGTTACACGCAAATTTGATGAAAAATAGGGATATTGTCAAGCCTAAAAAAATCTTTTTTTAGTGTTAGTATGTTTAATTAGATACATAATGATCATTTAAGTACTAATGATATATGTATACATTTTATTATTATTTTAAACAAGTACAGAATTTAGATGGTTTTTGAAGAAAGAAAAATAGTGTACGAACTGAACTGAAATACACCAAACTCTCGCTTTCAGTCCAGTGTCGGGGGTTGCCTTCAAAAAGCCTTGAACTGAATTCGGGAGGATCGAAGCGTAAACAGTCAAGACTGCGTAAAACATTTCCAATTTGAAACGATGCTATTGCGCAATATAGGAAGACGGAGAACGGGGTGACTGAAAGCGAGAGTTTGGTGTAGTTCCTAAATTACCATAATTTAGTTAATTAATAATACTCAAGCTACCCAGAATTTTATTTTAGGTTATAAGGTGATCATAACATTTATTTTTTAATCGTATTTAAACTATCTTCTGTTTGCCAAGTATAGTTGCGAAATCTAAAAAAAAATATTTATTTAAACAAACGCCCAAATTCTGCATTTGTCAATAAAATTTGTTCATACTATTAACAATAATTATTGTAATAGTAACGTTGTTCTATCAATATCTAACAGAGAAGGCTGAATTGAAAAATAGTGATTCTTTTATATATTTGTAGACTGAATATTATTTTGAACCAAAATAGTCACTTTTTTCTCACTGTGGCGTCAGTCTGGGAGGGGGAGTATGGTGAGGAAAATTAGGGGAAGTTTGAGATGAAGAGGTAGTGGAAGTGTCGGGAGGGGCAGGAAAATTTGTGAGGGGTAGCAGGGGGGTGATGGTTTAGAAGTAGAGAAAGTGGCGGGGAGAGCGAGTATGTCAAGCGTGTGGGGGTCTGAGGGGGAGGGGACAAGGAGATGGAAGAAGGGAAATGACGAAGAAGTGAGGAGTGGATAGTAGGTTAAGGGTGGGGAAGTATGGGAAGTGATAAGAGTGAAATTGTGGGAGGGGGGAGTAGGGAAGGGAAAGCGTGGGAGCAGGAGACTTAAACGAAACCCTTTTTGTAGGTTTTTACAAAATGAAATATTGAATTGAAAATTGTTGAAATTCAAAAAAAAATACCAAGAAATGGTTATATGTCCCTACGTGCTTCTGATATAACAACAAAAAATTTGATGAGTTGGACAAAAAAAAGTCGCGGTAAAATAAGAATTTATACATGTTTAAAACCCTGAATAAATATTAATAATTGCAATTATTGAATTAAATTCCTGATCAGAATATTGAATATTGAATGAGAAAGAGGAAATAAATGAATTACACGAATTGGTTGCTTCGGACATACTAATAGAAACAAAGGCATTTTTGATCAATTACTTTTATTATTCACATTGTGCTAGCATATAAAGAAATTACTTTATCTGGTCCCACAATCGAAGTCTTTTTTAGCTTTAAGATATTTATCAAGAAACGTGACAATGAACAGAGTCAAATGATTGCCCTATACAGAAAAAATCTCGTTTATAGTGATTTCTCATTTCCTCATTCACTTCCTGAAAAAAGTTAATTAGACTCCTCTCGTCTCTCGTGTTTGGATCAGATTAGAGATCGCGTGACATACTCGGGATGTTGTATTTTTATATGTAACTGCATTTCCACTTGACTATTATTTTCTTTTTGGAATAGTAGTTTCTAATGCACTCGACTCACAGTTATTTAATCACAAGAGAAATTAATCATTTAAATATCAAATCAACTATAAATCAGGAAATCAGGGTGGTCGATTTAATAATGGAAAAAAATTATCCATCATTTTTCGACTTTTTTCCAGGTTCACATAAATTGTTTACAGCATTGAACTTTAAAGATTCGAAATCTTGAAGCATAAAATTTTTCATTTGAAGTTATAAAAACTGAACTGCAAATTGACATACAACACAAAGTATAAAAAAAATTGTTAAGCTTTTATACATTGTATAGTTTGAAGATTAAAAAAATATATAAACCCACGCTACCATTTTCTTTGCTCTAAACTGAAGAATGAATAAAAAAATTTGTCAATTTTAAATCTAATTAAAAACGGTTAAATTATTATTTATACATAAAAACTTGTTTTGAAAACCTTTTGAATATTTTCTGAAAATTATATTTTATATATGACAAATAACTTCAAATTTTTCCACAAATTTTAAGGCATTTTTCTTATCTTAAAACCTTTAGAAATCTCTAAAAAGTTCCCAAATTTTATTTCAAATTAAGATCTTCCAGATTATTTTTTGACAATTTTGAAAATATTTTGTAATATTTTTAATGTACTTTTAAAATCAGTTTTTCAAAATAAAAAATGATACTTAATTTTCCTAGGAATTTAGGTATATTTTTATTACTATATTAAGGCCTTTTAAAAAGCTTGTGAATTTTTTTCGAAATCCTCAAAAATATACATTTTCTTTAAAATGTGTTGAAATCTTGTCAACTATTCAATTATTTTAATTCTTTTTAAACGTCTAAATATCTCTTCAAATTATTTAAATATTTTTTTAAATAATAAAAATACTAAAAAATATTTTAAAAAATTAATAATTATTTTAAGACTTTATAAATTGTACAGTTCCAAGTTTCAAAAGATATAATACCACACTCTAATTTTCAGTGCTCTAAATCGAAACATTTTAAGTTAGAAACACTGAAAATAAAAAAATTACAACTTTTTTTAATTGACCTTTTTTACATAAAAATTAGTTTTTAATATTTTTCAAAATTATTTTTAAATTATTTTTTTTTAATAAGAAATTACTTAAAATTTTCTCAGCAATCGTAAGACATTCATTTAATGATCTTTTTATCATCGTTAAAAAGAATCAAGTCAAAATAAAACCTTTAAATGTACCCAGGAATTTTCAGACATTTAATTAATTGAACAATTTTACTTAGAATTACAATTTTTTCAAATAAAACAATGAAAATAGTAACTCAAGCGGATGGGCAACTTGTTGAAATTGGGATTTCATGTTAAATTTCCCGTTAGAATGTCACGGAGTAATTGCAATAGTTTTTTTTTTACAACGGTAACAAGTTTTAAAAATCTAAAATCTATAACGCCTGGTGACTGCTACACTTCAAACGCATACTCTGTAAGTAGCAGTCAACAATTTTGTTTCAAATTGTTAGCTTAAGAGCAGCTTAATTATGAGTATACTAATTTGAAATTATTTAGAAATTAAAAATATGTTTTAACGTTTTAACCGCACGTTTACGTTTGTTGAAATATTAAGGTTTTCGAATTGAAACGTTTAACTTTTAGCGTTAAAATCTCTAAGTTGTTTAATTATGAGTAGATTTAGAATCGTCTTGTGAAATCAATTAATGTTCAATTTTTACCACTCAAATTTTTGTACAATTTAAAAAATCATTAATTAATTTATATTTACAGTTGATCAATTTAAAACGTCTATATCCAACAAGTCCAATTTTTAAGTCTACAAAACTGTATTTTAAAACTCTTTAAATTGAAAATGTACCCTTGAAAATAAAGATCTAAAATTTTTCTTCTAAAAATTTGTAAAATTTAGTTTCAGCGGCCACCCTGAGAAATTTATTTACCAAGTGATATGAAAATTAAAAAATAAAATATTTGAAAAGACCTCGTATTTCAATTCAAACACCGCAAACTGGGACTAATTGGCGCATATGTGGGGGGAAACGGTGCACCCTTAATTCTGTTACAAGCCTCTACATTTTCTTTAAATTCATGAATTAAGATCGCGTCTCTAATACAGTGTATGGTAATTGATGACTTTCAAGAAAAAATTGTATGGCACATTTAAAAAAAAGTAGTATAAATAAAATAATGAAAGTATTGCGAATAAAGAGCGATACTTACCCAAAGAACTATACAGGAAATAACATAACGCTGGCATCCAGGAAGCCGCAGTAGGTGAGGCTTTAAAAACCTCCAGGAACTCGACAAAAAGTACCCCGAAGGACTTAACGGTCCCTGGTATCAAAACGTTGACGACAACAGCGGAAGCGAGGATCACCCATCCCCAACCACCATCTGGAGGCACTAGAATAGTATCTTTGGTTTTCACCTCCATCTTCCCTTCGTGGTGGATGAAGTTCTAAAATAAAAGCCTGAAAATAATTATTTTTTATATTATAAAACAAGAAAATTGGAATAGATTCAGATTGAGACCGATAGACTCGGATTGAAACTGATAGGTTCGGATTGAAAGCGATAGATTCGGATTGAAATAGATCCAGGCCTGATATTGCGTGGACGTTGAGAAATTAAAAATTTTTTAAACTAGTTTAACAGATTTCAAAGGATTCACAAATTTTCAAGGGATTAAAAAAAATTGAAGTTCGAATGTAACGGATTTCTAGAGAACATTGGAAAATAAATTAACTTAAATGAAATTTCAAGGAATTCCTAGCGATTTAAAAGTATTTCAAGGATTCATCGGGGTTTAAACGGCCTTTCTTTTAAAAGACTTGGACTTTAAGTTTAATTTAATACAATTTATTTATTTCATTCATATTAAAGTGATTTAAAATGATTTATTCTTATATTAATGGATCATTATGACTTTCGCAGATTTCAATGGATTTAAAATAATATTTAGAGAACTTTAGGGAATATATATTTTACTTGAAAGGATTTCTGCGTATTTTAAAAATTTAAAGGGATATGAAGGAATTTACCAAATTCAAAACGTTTAAAAAAATTTTAAGTTACTTTGAAAGATAGCAAAATATTTCAAG
Source organism: Druon quercuslanigerum (assembly GCA_010014905.2). Lineage (NCBI taxonomy): Eukaryota > Metazoa > Arthropoda > Insecta > Hymenoptera > Cynipidae > Druon > Druon quercuslanigerum. The sequence continues at coordinate 8,975 of JAAAKG020024078.1, read as the reverse complement.
AGATTACGCAAATTTCAAGGAATATCAAAGAATTTGATAGGATTTCCAAAGATTGTAAAGAATTTACCAGTTATTGGCATGTGACACTCAATATTTAATTATTTCAAAGGAAGTGCAGGATTTAAAAAGATTCAAAAAGTTTCCAAACAATTTAAATAAATTCCGAAAATTTAAAGGAATTTCAAATATTTCAGGAAATTTTAGGGTTTTTCACAAGATTTAAACGGTCTTTTTCAGATAACTTTAATTAATTATTTTCATTTAATTTTAAGGGATTTTATTTTCTAGACAAATTTAGGGAATAAAATACATTTTGTTTGAAGAGATTTTTGCAGATTTTAACCATTTCTAGGGCTACGAAAGAACTTATAAATCTTGAAAGGATTTTGAGTTATACTGAAAGATTCCTACAAGTTTGAAGAAATTCTGAAAATATCACAGATCTTGAGCAATTTCTAAAGAACTTTGGAAAATAAATTAAATAAAAATTCAAGGAATTATTGCAAATATCTAAAGAGATTTTAAGATATTTCAAGAAATTTCACAAGAGTTTGACCATTACATTGAATATCCACTGATGTTCAAAGATTTATAGACTTTTTTGTTCGAAGAACTGTAATGAATAATTTAATTTATATTGCAGGTATTTCGAATTATTTCTAATTGTTTTAATGAATAATTACGATTTCCAAAGATTTCAAAGGGTCTTGAGGTATTTCATCAAATTTTTAGAGATTTTTCGGGAATTTTCAAGGGAAATACAGAAATATACCAAATTTAAAAAAATGTTAAATTATTTTTAAAGAGTCGAAAAATCTCAAGAGGTGTTATAAATGACCAAGCATGTCAAAGAATCTTGTAGTATTTCTAAATATGTTAAGGGATTTAAAATATTTTCAGAAAATTTCAGGGATTTTACAGAACTTGATCCAATTATTTCAAAGGATTTACGGGATTTTAAGCTATGTTAACAGATTTAAAAGAATTTGAAGAAATTGGGGTAATTTTAAAGCATTTCAAATAATTTTACAGCAAAGGGTTTTCTAGAGAATTTTTGAACAGAAATAAATAAGAAGTTCAAGAAATTCCTAGCCATTCCAAATATTTTTTTATGAGATTTTTCCCATGACTTTAAGGATTTTATTGATTCTTCAAAGATTTCAATGATTTATATGGATTTCAACAGTTATTTTTAAGAGAACTCTAATGAATAAGAACTTTAGTCTATAAAATAAATTTTCTTTAAAGGGATTTCATTAATTTAAAGGGATAAAAAGAAACTAAAAAAAACTTCTAAGGGATTTTAAAGACTTTAAGTCACATATTTTAAAAGATTCCAAAGAATTTCAAGAGATTTAACAAAAATCAAGAAATTTTAGGTATTTGATATGACTACCGAGTATTGAAAATATTTTAGGGGATTTTACAAATTAGCAGAGAACTTTAGGTAATAAATTTAATTTAATTTTAGCAGCTTAAAAAAATATCTACAGATTTTTAGCTATTTCACAGTTCTTAAAAGGCACTTAAAGATTTTATGGGATTTTTACGGATTTAAAACTCTAAAATAAATCTTTCCTTTGCAGTGTCTCTAATTTTTGCATTACTTTTTTAGGCTATGTGACATTTAATCATCCCAACGCATTCAATATATTAAAAAAAAATGGAAACCGACCAACATTTCATTGGAATTGATTAGAAAAGAAAATTTTTTCTGGGAAACAAATCGTGTAAAATTTGTGTTCTAATCTGTTCCTAATCTATCATGTATTATATTCGAAATTTTAATTTCTTTCAATGCCAATTTAATAAATTTTTCTTATATTCACTTATTCTTTGGCAAACTTGCGTAATGTGTTGATGCTTCCTATTATTGCTTTAACTTGATAATAATTAGGGTACTCGAAAAATTCCGTTGACTCATTTAACCTTTTAACTACTATTTGTTGACAATCGGAAAGACTCAGTCATTGTTCTTTTCCGACATTAAGGAGTTGGTTGAAAATTACAGGATTTTTTATAACAATTTGTTAGCCAAACAATTTTCAATATTATAATTAAAAATGAATCAAGTTCAAATTTGTCATTACAAAATATTGCTCAAAACGTTCTGTTATAATTTCAAAATGTTCAAGTACTGAAAATTCAAATTTGAAGTTCAACCATTTTGAGTGATTTCAATTTAAAATGTTCCATGTTTTAACATGTATTAGAATTTGCTAATTTTTAAACCAAAAATTGTCAACTTTTATAATGGGATCATTGCATCAAACTTTCTTTAAAAATTTAAAATACTTTGTGATAAAAAGATTTCTCAGACTTCCCATTTTTTAATACAGATATAGTAATACAGAAGTTGAATTTTAGTTCAAATAGGAGCTTATTATTTTAGCGTAGAAATGATTTTTCTTCTTCTTTTTAAGATATTTTTTGAAATTATTATCGTTTATTGAAAAAAGAAATTCCTTTTATAATCCTTTTACCGAATAATCGTCTATCTCAGTGCGATATAGTCACACTAAATTTTAATTTTCTCGAAACAGAATAATTTGTTTGTATTAAACATTTGTTATTCTTATTCAGCTTCCTCGTATACCGGGAATAAGTTTTTATTTTGGTAAAAAATTGCAAATTTGATTTTTACTCGCTACGGAAAACGGATTTTCAAACCCTGTGAAATCGCAACTTCAAAAATCTCAGATGATTTATTTAGAATTGATTCACTTTTTTGTTTAAAGCTTTTTTACCCTCATTCAGAAACTCAATGTGTCAACAGAAAGTTTTTATTTTTTATTTAAACTCAAGATTACACTTTTTTTATCACAATCCGCAACTTAGCTGGTTCCAATTTGTGGTCAGTGTCATTTTGAGATTGTCAGATGACACATCTGTTTCGTCGAAAATGAATCACTGTTTCTAATCAAATTTTGTTGGGCCTAAATCAGCAACATGCAACCTCTGCCGTTGACCACTGTCTTATCTTTAAATGTTGATTTTTGTTCTTTAAAAACTTTCTTCACTCTCCTGGAAAATTTCAATTTTTTGGTTATCTATAGTTTTGCACTGGCACTTCTCTATTTCAAATTGTGTAAGTACTGAAAATTCAAATTTGATATTCTACAACTTTGGATGATTTCAATTGGAGATGTTAGATGTTTTAACATTAGGATTTGAAACTTTTTTAATACAAAGTTTGTCAAGTATTAAAAATGTTATTTGGAAAAACAGTATAAAACTGTATTTCAATTAGAAGTAGAAAAATTGTTCGTATAGATTAATTTTTTTCTCTGATGTAAATTAATTGTATTTAAATTCAAGGAAGAATATATCTTAGTAATAGTTGAGGAGAGATTAACCTTATTTATATCTCGCATTGTAGCGATACTTTATTAAAAAATATGCAATATTACAAAAAAATGTAAATCGAGTGTAAATGTTTAGGTCATGTATGAATGAGTGCCTGTTCCTTCCCTCGATTACGACGTAAACACGTTCGGGAAAAGGTTTGCTATTTTTTTTATTACTATCAAGGCGACGACACACTATGGGAATTTCGAAATATGCGTGTGATGAAATGCCTGACGTTAAATTGCAAGCCTGTTAATCGATGTATTACAGCTTGATATAAAATTGTTACATGACGTTATACAAACCATTTCAGTTTTAAGCAAATTCAAGATAAAACCAACTAATTAAAGAGATCATTTATAAGAAAGTATCTTTTCAATTTATATTTTAACTAATAATTTAGTCAAATTTATATAGTTATTAAATTCGCAGGATTGCTACAAAATCCCCCGACTTTCTCTGAACAATTTTTCCTTTGCCCTGGCCATTATACATTTTTCTTTTAGAAACAGAGAAACAGCTGGATTATCAATAATTTTAGTGCAAACAAATGTTTTTTTTATATTTATTTTAAAATCTTTTAATGACAACAGTAATACAGAAATTACGTAAGACATGCGTAAAATGAATTATCAACCGAACTTATAATAGTTGATATTTTAAGTAAAAAATGTTTCAATTTGCAATTAAAAATAGTTGAACTAAACAAGAAAGTACAAATTTTTACAAATTAGTAAAATGCTCAACAAAAAAAACAGACTAATTTTCAAACCCAAAAAGAGAAATTTTCAACAAAGATTTGAATTTTCCACCAAGAAAGATTTTTCAGTGAATCAAGAAAAAAATTGCATCCGAAATTCTGAATTTTTAGCCACAACACAAATTTTCTGGAAAAAAGTTGAGTTTTCTCCCTAAAAATATGACATTAAATTAATTTTGAACTAAAAAAGATTAATAAATTAAGAAAAAATTGACTAATTAGATTTTTAGTTGAAAAATTATTTTCAACCAAATAAATTTGCAGAAAAATAGTTAAATTTTCAACAACACAGATCAATTTGTAAGCAAGAATATTTTACCCATAAATAGATACAATAGATACCAAAACAGATACAGTTTCAACCAAAAAATTGTTAATTTTGACCAAACAGAGATCCAATTTCTACTAAAATAGATAAATTTGTAATAAAAAACAATGAGTTCAGTTAATCGGAAATTGCCTGACAATCCCTGATCAGTAGCAATTTTAACAGTCATTCAAATTTGTCGTAAATTAAAAAATGGTTTCGTTTAGTCGTACCGAAAAATATGGCAGAGCTGGAAAAGGGGATGGCCTGAATAAAGTAAAGTTCTAAATAAAGTTAAAGTGGAAGAATAATGCAAATAATTAAAAAGTGAATAGAAAGAGATTTTAGTTTCTTTATTATCAATTTAACTTAATTTGCAATACAACTTTTACCTGTATCACCTTATGTTCACACTACACCACCAACCAGTTAGAATTGCAGTTAATCGAGTCGATCAACATGCGAGTGTGTCTTATGATCAACTGCTCTTTTTATAAACATATCCCCCACAAATATTAGTGCTGCTATCTATCGAACGCTAAAGACTACATTATACACTTGAAATCCCGGATTTTATTGCCGTTCCAGAACAAACTGAATTGGTAATTCGGTAATCAACTCTAATTTACGACATAACATATCTGTAGTCTATTTTGCAAGAGAAAATTCATCAGCTAGGTCTCATTCTCAATTTCCTCTTACATCGAGTTGAGCCAAAATTACATATCTAAGAATCCAGGAAAAATTCGGTACGAAATGAGGACTTTAGTGTGATTCAAAATTTACGTTTCGATCCTTATTAATCCACATTGATACGAGAATAAATCTTAATTTAATTGAATTAAAAAAAATATTTATTCCTGACATTTGAATACCGTGGGATTGAATATTCAAATTTTTGGTATACACTGGATATTAAGATTTCACAAAAATTCATAAGGTTTTAGGAGATATCTTTTGTTTTAAAAATGTTTAAAAGCATTTTAACCGTTTGAAAGTATTTCAAAACATTTCGAGGGATTTAGAGAAATTTTAAATTATAACAAGAGATTTTAGACCAATTTAAGAGATTAAAAAAAAAATTTCGAATAGCTTCAAAGTCAAATAAAACTGTACAATTCTCAGGGTCAAAAACTTAAATAATTTCAGTGATCAACATTTAAAAATAAATTAATTTAATATTTTACAAATTGACCGATTTCAAACTCAAAGCGCTTAACGTTAATAGTATTCAATTTTAGGTGCTTAATATTGTTCAATTTAAAATTCAAGGATTCAAAAACCTATTATTCAAAAATTTTCAGAACCATGGTTTCAAATTCCAACAATTTTAATTTTTGGCTCACAAGCGTAGGTCATTTTAATACAATTAGTTATTTTAAATGTATAATTTAATTAACTAATTTATTTGAATTGACAAATTTCCATCTCAAAACGTTGAAATTGAATCGCACTTCAAATTCAAAATTGCGAGCAGTAGCAAAGTAATTAGCAATTTGCCATTTAATTGGAAAATATTGCTTCAATTACTGCACAAACCACGAAAGTCATAAATTAATCATTTTAGATTTGTAATGCAATTTCGTCATCTTTGTAATGAAACGCAAGTAAATTTGAGAAAACAACTTTCGAAAGAATGAAAATTTTGATGATAGAAAAGATTCATTCCAACTATTAAAAAGTAACTTGACGCCATTTTCGATTAATGTCTTAAAAATTATCTCGAAACCATTGTTGTCGGCAAACCCGCATTTATGATTGGATGGAGCTTTCATTTTTTTCTTACCGAAATATTACAAAATATTTCACAAAATTTCAAGTCATTTATAATGATTTCGAGAGGATTTGAAGGATTGCAAGTCAATGGCCAAAATTTTAAGGAATTTCAGAGGACTTCTAGGAATTGCAAAACATTTAAAAAATGGTAAAGCATTTGGAACAAGTTTTTAAAAGTAATTAAAATTATTATACGGGACTTTAGGGGGTTTCTAAGCAAGTGATACGATTTTATGATCAGAGCTCTTAATAATTTAAATTAAAAATAGTTCTCTCTAAACTGTTTTAATTTGAAATTATACAACTGTTAGGGTCATCATATTTAAATAAAATTGTAAAATATTGGCTAGATGCAAACATCACTAATTTGAAATTGTCTAATATATCATGTTTAAATGTGCAATTATTCAGTTTTTGACATTTTCTCAATTTAAAATTCTTTAACTATTATGGGTTTCAATATGCAGTTATATAATTTTTAAACAATTTTAATTCGCAACAAAAAAGGGAATATTTAAATCTAAAATTATTCAATTTTTGAATGCTTCCAACTAAAATATTATAGAATATTAAACATACTGCCCGTAAGTGCTATGGAATTTTCCGCACGCCTGGCCCATTCCATCTTGTTTGGTTTATGGAAATTCCCGTAGAGCTGGACAGTGCCGACTCAAAAATATTTCAATTAAAAATAATTCAGTTGCAAGAATAAAATAGTATATGTTCGGATTTAAAAAGTTTGTAATTTACACTTGTATTGAAAATGTATATTTTAAACAATTTATATTTTAAATCGAATAATCCGCTCTTTTGAATTGCTTCAAAAATTAAGCGCTTACATAAAAATGCTTTGCTATTCAGATTAATATGTATTTTATCAATAAAAAATGAAATAACATTAATTTTTATAAGTTAAATTCTGATTAGAATATTGAAATAAAATTTTGCAAAATATTTAATTTCTACGTACCTATTTCGTTCTTGGTTGTTACTTGGGAACTGTTTATACTATTATGACACCCTCGGCATCTCAACGTTTTGAGTCGACCGGATAGAATGTCAGCTATACGCATGCGCAAGAGTTTCACAAATTTAGATAACTTCAAAATAAATAGCCATTATTGTAAAATTATGAAAAACAACGAAAAGTTCTCTCTCTGATAAATTTGATAATTTTATCATTCCATAAGCAGATCTGTTCATTATTTGAAGGCATTTAGGAAATATATATCAATATATTAATATTTAAAAAAAATCCTCGATCAAAGAGTGTGTATGTATCCGACTTTTTTTTAAAGAACAAATTTCTGCAAAAATTTAGAGTGGAAATGTTTCTAATATATTCTTTTTTTAATTGAATACTTCGCATACTTAGCAATTCGCCTTTTAATTGGAAAATATTGCTTCAATTACTGTACGAGCCACGAAAGTCATAAATTAATCATTTTAGATTTGTAATGCCTTTTTATCATATTTGTAATAAAACACAAGTAGCTTTGAAAAAACAACTTGCGAAAAAATGAAAATTTAGATAATAGAAAAGATTCATTCCAAATATTAAAAAGTACTTGACGCCATTTTCGATGAATGTCTTAAAAATGATCTCGAAACCATTGTTGTCGGGAAACCCGCATTCATGATTGGATGGAGCTTTCATTTTTTTTATTGTCCAAATATTTAAAAATATTTCACAAAATTTCAAGTCATTTATAAAGATTTCGAGCGAATTTTAAGAATTGCAAGTCAGCGCCAAAATTGTTCAAGAATTTCACATGACTTCTTGGAATTGCAAAACATTTATAAAGATTTTAATGGGACTCTAAAGGTTCTCACTCATTTAAAAACGTTAAAAAAAGTTTAAGGCATTTCTATCAAGTTTCTAAAATTAATTTAAGGAACTTTAGAGGGCTTCAAATAAATGTATACGATTTCATGAGCAAACTCTCATAGCAATAGGATATACCGGGATATCCCATTTGACCCCATTTATCTCTCAGGTTATCTCAGGAATATAACCAGGATATCCCTATGACGTTTTCGGGATATTCAAATGACCCAAGTAGGATATAGAAAATCAATTTATATCCTACTTAGGATATTCAAATGTCTGAAGTCGGATATAAATTGATTTTCTATATCCTACTTGGGTCATTTGAATATCCCGGAAACGTCCCAGGGATATCTTGGTTATATCCCTGGGATATCCCAATTTCCGCCTTGCGGGATATATGCGACAAATCAAATGGGATATCCCTGTATATCCTATCCCTATGAGAAGAGGTTTTAACAATTTAAATTAAAAATAGTTTACTTCTGAACGGTTTTATTTTGAACTTATACACTACCTTCGGAAATTATGAGCTCGATTGACGCAAGCACTATTAAAAATCACTGCTGGCTTTGAACCACGATAACTCAAAGAAAAAAGATGACAAGGCATTTAAAAAAAAACAGTTGGAAAGCCTATGAAATTCAACGTCTAGTTATGTCAAACAATTTTTTTTTTAATCTGCTAAAGAGAATACAGCACGTGATGAGTTTTTAAAAAAATTCTAGATTTTCTAAAACGTTGTACCTCTACTTTAACTTTTAGCATGACCTAGGAAAATTGTCACAAAAATCTGAAAATTATGCGACATAGAGCCTGAAGTTTTATCTTTAATTTAAGCCAAAGAAGCTTAAAAAAAATCTTGATCGGTTCCCGAGGTACGATGAAAAATGTTCAATCGTATCTGAGTTGAGTTTTAGTCGACGATCACGGTTCTCGGCCGGTCTGCTGCTCGC
>JAAAKG020024067.1:0-20092 GCA_010014905.2 Druon quercuslanigerum | reverse complement strand
AGAAAAAATTATGACGAATGTATTGCATAAATTTATAAATAGTTATAAATAAACAAATTTCGAAAATCGCTCTTTTTAACGAAAAATTCATTTTTGAACGACGTATTAAATGAATTAGAATCAAACTTGTTATTTAGAGGTTTTTGGGATCACTGATCCCGAATCTGAAGTCAGATTTTCAAAATTCAAAATGGCGGATCCAATATGGCAGACAAGTTTTCAAAAAAATATTGGATTTTCATGAAACTTGGCATCTGGGGATTTTTGGGGTCTGTGATAACGAATCTGCAGTCAGATTAAAAAAATTCAAAATGGCGGATCCAATATGGCGGACAAGTTTTCAAAAAAATATTGGATTTTCATGAAACTTGGCATCTGGGGATTTTTGGGGTCCGTGATAATGAATCTGCAGTCAGATTTAAAAAATTCAAAATGGCGGATTTAACATAGTGGACAAATTTTGAAAAAGTTGTTGGATTTTTATAAAACTTATTATCACAGACCCTAAAAACCCCGAGATGTCAAGTTTCATAAAAATCCATTAATTTTCGGAAAACTTGTCCGCCATATTGAATCCGCCATTTTGAATTTTTGAAATTCTGACTTCAGATTCGTATTTAGCGACCTCAAAAACCCCCGAGTAACAAGTGTTATGAAAATCCAGCAACTTATTAAAAATGCGTCCGCCATTTTGGATCCGCCATTTCGAATTGTAGAAATCTGACTTCACATTCGTGATTAGTGACCCCGAAAACCCCCTAAGGTGCATACATCCGTAAAATTAGTTTAATATAAAAATGTATGACGCAAAGGGTTAAATATTCCTTAATATTCCTTCAATATTTTGTAATCCTGGAATTAACTGAATTCTATACTACATTCCTTCACTAACTTTTATTCCCAAATGTTCTAAATAACCTGCATACCCTGAATTCCTTTACTTCTCGGAATTCCTTGAATTTCCTCAATTGCTTTAATGACCTGAATTCCGTTAATTCCTTGAATTCTCTTTCCTCCCTAAGTTCTGCACATTTTTTTTTAATTCTTTGGATTTCATAAATTCCTTGAAATATTCCAACTCATTTATTTCCATGAATTCCATAAATAGCCTTGATTAATTTAATTCAGGGAATTCCCTAACTTTCTGGAAATCAGGGGGCGAGTCACGCATCAAAACATAAAGAAATGGATTGTTTTGGGAAATGGGAAAAGCTTTGTAGGAAAGGTTTTACTCTTTTCTGTCCGTTCTATACCCTATTAAAAAAAAATGTGAATGGGGATAAAAAGGGATAGAAAGTGAGTGCAAAAACGAGAAAAAAACGAGATGACAATGAGAACGAAGAAGAATTTTTGAAATCTTTAAATTCCTGCAATTTCATGAACTACTACAATTTCTTCAATTCTCTGCACTTGTTCAATTCCTTGAATTACCTTTATTTCTCCAATATACTAAATTGCTTAAATTCCATGAATGCTCTGTGATCCCTCAAAATTTCTGGAATTCTCATAAATCCTTCATTTTTTTTAATTTTCTAAAATCTTTTAAAATTCTGACCGCCGGAAATTCCGAAAATTTTATTCTTGGAAGTCCTTGAATTTCTCATATATCCTAAATTCCATGCGTATTCGGAATACTCAGAATTACTGGAATTTACTGAATTCCTCTAATGACTAGAATTGTATACATTCTTTGAAGGATCGATATTCCTAGAAATGTGTGAAATTCCTAATTCATCTAAATTCCCTGAATTTATTTAACTCTATCAAATCCCTTAAATCTTCTTAATTCCTGAAATTCTCTCAATACCATAAATTGTTTGGATTTCCTAAAATCCTGAAGTTCCTTGAATTTGTTTAAATTCTTAAATTCTTTGGATACCTTGAATTTCCTTACATCAGAAATTCTCTGAATTTCGAGAATATTTTGAATTTACCTAACTATTGTACTTCAATCTTACGAATTCCTTTAATTTTCTGAAAACCCGAAAATCTCTTTGAATTCATGACATATCGGAATTTCCTAAATTCTAAGAATTGTCTATATTACAAGAAGTCTGTTTTTTTAATGATTTTTTCGGTGAGAGGATAATTCCACCGACTTTTGTAAACTGCACTTAATATCCGTGATCGAAAAAATAGGTACGGGCTCAGATAATTATATTCCCTAAATTAAAAATTTCCTGAAATATCTTAATGTCCTGAATTCCACATATTCCCTGAATTTATTCAATTGTCTAAATTTATTTAATTAACTTAATTCCGTTAATTCCCGCCATTTCTTTAATTACCTGCATTTCCTTAATTTCCTTAATTTTCAGAATTCAACGAGTTCCCTGAATCCTGGTAGTTCCTCCAATTCCCTCAATTCTTTTAATTCTAATTATTTTATGTATTCCCTGCCTTCTATTCATTTTTGAAATTTTTTGAATCCCCGGATATAACTGAAATCCATAAATTCCTTGAATATTATTTATTCTTTAAATATCCTGATTAACTTTAATTCTATGACTTTCTTCAGTTCCCTGAATTTTCGTTATTTCCTGAATTCTCTGAATACCTACAATTCACTAATTTTCTATATATTTCCGGTGCATCCATGAATTCCCTGAATTCCCTGAACTCGCCTAATTCTCTAAATTCCTTGAATATCCTTATTTCTAAAATATCGTAAATAAACTGAATGCCCTGAAGTCATTCACTTTTCTGTATTCCCGGAATACGTTAAATTTACTCGATTCCTTTCATACCTTTCATAACTTGAATTTTGTGAATTTTTAAAATTCGACGAATTCCATAAATTGCTTGAATTCTTTCAATTCTTTGAATTCTATTAATTTTCTGTATTCCGTTAATTCTACGAATTCTCGCAATTTTTTCGAATCCTCTGATATAACTGAATTCTATAAATTCCTTGAATACCATTTATTCTTTAAAAATCAAGAATAATTTTAATTCTGCGAATTCCTTTAATTATCTGAATTTTTGTAATTTCCTAAATTCTGTAAATACCTAAAATTCATTTAATCCTTTATGTTTCCGGTGCATTCATGAATTCTAGGAAATTAATGAATTCCCTGAATTCACTTAAATCTCTTAATTCCTTGAATATCCCTTATTCCTAAAATATCGTAAATAACCTGAACGCCCTGAACTTATTCACTTTACTGAATTCCTGAATACTTTTAATTCACTCAATTTTATGAATTTTTCAAATTTTTTAAATTCCACAAATTTATTGAATTCTTTCAATTTTCTTAATTTAATTAATTTATGTATTTCGTGAATTCTACGAATTCTCGCAATTTTTCGAATCCTCGGATATAACTGAATACCATAAATTCCTTGAATACCCTTTATTCTTTAAATATCCTGAATAACTTTAATTCTCTGAATTCCTTAATTTCCCTAAATTCTTGTAATTTACTGAATTCTGTAAACTCTTTGAATTCCTACAATTCTTTAAATTCTATATATTTCCGGTACTTCCTGCACTCCATAAATTCTCAGAAATGATTGATTTCCCTGAATTTTATAAATTCCTTAAATATCCCTTATTTCTGGAATATCCTAACTAATCTTAATGCCCTGAACTTACTTACTTCTTTGAATCCCCTGAATTCATAGACTTTGCTCATTACCTTCAATAACTTGAATTCCTGGAATTCTATTAATTCCATTAATGGAATTCATTCTTTTGATTCCCTTAATAGTATTTATTTCCTCAATTTCCTTAATTTTCTGAATTCATTGAATTTCCTCAAAACTTTGAATTCTCTTAATTCCCTTTATTATACCCTTAATTCCTTGAATTTCTTAAATTCTACTAATTCCATTAACTTCCTGTCTTTTCTTTGAAGAACTGGTACTCATGAATAACTTTAATTTTCTCAATTCTCTGAACTTGTTGAATTCCTTGAATTTCCTTTATTTTTCCAATTTCCTGAATTGCTTGAATTCCACGAATGCTCTGTGATACCTCAAAATTTCCTAAATTCTCAGAAACCCTTGATTTTCTCGAATTCTCCAAAATCTTTAAATATTCCGAGTCCCGTAAATTTCTTTTATTTTTGGAGTTCCTTGAAGTCCTCATATATCCCAAATTCCGTGTGTATTTGGAATTCTCAGAATTACTGAAATATTCTGAATTCCTCTAATGACTAGAATTGTATACATTATTTGAATAATCGATATTCCTAAAAATGTAATAAATCCTTAATTCATCTGAAGTCCCAGAATTCTTTTATTTCTACCAAATCCATAAATGCTGTTAAATGTCTAAAATTCCCTCAATTCTATAAATTCCTTGGATATCTTGAATTTCTCAAACTCTTTGTATGTTTCTAAATTCCCTAATTCTGTAAATATCCTGAATTCCCTGAAATTTGGAAATACTGCTAATTCACGTAATTAGTTAAATTTGTTGACTTTCTTAAATAATTCAGATTCCTCAACATATTTGAGTTTCTCGATATATCTAAATTCCTTCAATTCTACGAATTCTCTGTATTCTGTGAATTCTACGAATTCTCTGTATTTCGTGAATTCTACGAATTCTCTGTATTTTGTGAATTCTACAATTCTCGGTATTTCGTGAATTCTACGAATTCTCGATATTTTGTGCATTCTACAATCCTCGGTATTTCGTGAATTCTATGAATTTTCGGTATTTCGTGAATTCTTCGAATTCTCGAAATTCTGCAGTATTTGAAGCATATATCAGAATTTTTTCAAATTGATCGGATAAGTTTTTGAATTTTTTGAAATCTCTGAATTCTGGAAATGCCTTGAATTCCCTTAATTTATTTAATTCTATCCTTTTTGTTAATTTCCTAAATTAAATAGATTTTCGAAATTTTTCGAATACCCTGAATTAATTCAATTTCATAAATTCATTAAATACCCTTTCTACTTTAAATATACTGAATCACGTTAATTACCTAAATTCCCGTAAGTTTCTGAATTTTCTGAATTACTTGATTTCCGTCAAATGCTTAAATTCTATTAATTTTCTGTATTTCTATATTCCATGAATTCTCGGAAATAATTGACTTCTTCGAATTAACTAAATTCTATGAATTCCTTGAATATCCCTTATTCCTAAAATATCGTAAATAACGTGAATGTCCTAAACTCATTTTCTTCTGTGAATGCCATGAATTCAATTAATTTTCTCATTTGCTTTAATACCCTGAATTCCTTAAATTTTATGATTTTTAAAATTCTTTGAATTCTATAAATTCCATGCATTCTCTCAATAAATTGGAATCCATAAATTCCCTGAATACACTCAATTCATTTAATTCCCTCAATTATAATTATTCCCGGAATTTCATAAATTCCCTGAATTAACTAAATTATACTAAATTCCTTTAATATTCTTTATATAAATAATAGGAATGCCCTGAATTCCTTTACTTCTCTGAATTCGCTAAATTCGTTGAATTTCGTTAATTTCCTTAATACCCTGAATTCTTTGAACTCTATGAATTCCCTGTACTTTCTAATTTTTATGCATTTTTGAAATTCGTTGAATTCCATAAATTCCTTGAATTCCCTCAATTCATTAAGTTTCACTAATTTCGTAAATACCCTGAAATCATTTATTTCCCAAAATTCAATGATTCTATAATTTTTTCTTATTCCCTCAATTTCCTAAACGTACTAAATATATTGAATTCCCTGAATATTTTGAATTCTCTGAATTTCCTGTAATCCCTGAATTCCACGAATTCTTAGAATTTCTTGAATTTCCTGATTTAACTCAATTCTCTAAATTCCTATAATATTAATTATACTTAAATATCATGAATAACCTAAATTAAGAAAATTAAAGCTACAACTATTTTATTGAAAATTCTTCTTTTTTTTAATTCAACTCATTTTGGTTCAAAATAAAAATATTTATTAGATGAAATATCAACTTTATTATTTTTCTTTGTCAGTTCATCTTATTTGGTTGTAAATTTAACTATTAAGTTGGAAAGTCATTTTTTCGTTATTAAAAATTAATATATTTTTTTTAAATTTCCTTGTTTTTAAACTTTGATTTTGTACAATTATGATCTTTAGACTATGTTAAACAAATCTGTCTACACGAGAATTTTATTTTTCAAAATTTACAAAATGGCGGATTCCCAATTTTTAACAAAAAATACAATTTTAAAAATTAAAAACAAAACCTCCTCAAATTCTTGCAAGAGGCAGATTTATTTATTGAAAAGCATGCGATAGCACTTAAAATTCAAAATTGCGAAAAATTAAAAATGCTCTTCCAAATTTTTTTTCAAACTCATTATTTCTTTGTTTCTCAGTCACAACTTTTCAGGGGTCAATTAAAATTCTACATTATTTTTTAAAAAAATTATTTCATAATTTTTGTAAGTCGAAATTTCGAAAAATTCAAAATGGCGCCTTACAACAAACTCAAAAACTCGTATTTTCCATACTTTTGGTCCAAATATCTTTAAATTTTGAAGAAAAATCAATTTTATTGTTACAGTATGTACGTTGTAAGTAGATCTCGAAATTTTCACTCAAGTAAACTGGCGCCTTATCACGATTTTCAAAAGTTACCTAATTTTTATTTAAACAAAATATAAAAGAAAAAAAAGTTCTTGAAGTTGCAGTATACTGGGAATTCTTTTTTTTTTTATAAAATTTGAAAACTTTTCACCGAGCAGTCAGAAATGTAGATATTTTTGCTATTTTATTAGCCAACCTTTGAAAATTAAATTTTTTATAGTTTCGAGAATCACTCAATTATTTTCCAAAATATATTTCATATTTTGTTAAAATTTGTAAAAAAACATGTAAATTTTTGAAGATAGTAATTAAGCGCCATTTTTAGTGTAGTAAAAATTTCGAGATCTACTTTAATACATTTTGTAACAATACAATTGATTATACTTCCAAATTCGAAGATTTTTGAACGAAAGGATACAAAATAAATTTTTTTTTAGTATTTTATAATGCACCATTTTTAATTTGTCAAAATTTTGACAACAAGAGAAATAGGGAATAAAAACAAGGAAATAATCAGTTTGAAAAACAAAATTTGTCGACCATCATTAATTTTTTCAAAATTTTTATGTTTTAATTGTCTCAACGTAATTTCCAATAAAAAAGTCTTTTTCGTGTTAAGATTTGCCGAGATTTTTTTATTAATTTTGGAAATTGTAATTTTGGTTCAAATTTAGGAATCCGCTGTTTGTAAATTTTTAATAAAAAGAAACTTTTGTGTAGGTATAGTATATTTTTTTAACATAGTCGAAAAATCATGATTGTAGAGGGCTAAAGGATTCCGACAAAATAAAAAAAATTAAGTGCATTTCAAATTTCAGAGTACTTTTTCCCATGTTAATATTGATCAATTTCGCGGAAATTGGTGGACATCATTTTTTTGACATTCAAACAAAATAGGAGAGTGAGAACAAAGAAATGTTTTTTTTAAATCCACTAAGAGTAAATAAGGACCACCTGATGCAACATTTGTCTAATTGCTTAATTTTTTTTATTGTTTATTGTATTGTTTTAAATTGAAATATTTTTACTACAAATGTATGTAATCTAACGCGTTTAAAATTTAATTTAATATAAACCCTGATAGATAGCAATTTGGTCAATTAGAGTAAAAAATATTTAAAATAGTGTTTGAGGCTCCAAGGGGTAGATTAAAAAATAATTTAATATGGTACATCAGATCCTGAAAATTTATCTCAGTTTTTTCACAATTTTCAGAGAATGTTTTATTTAACGTTCGCCAATGCGCGGAGATTATGCTGCAGTAACTGTTTGATTTACAGCCAATATCTACAAGTTTTCCTCGCACTTCTAGAGTAAAATCATAATCGCAGTTGTAAAACCCGAGTCAAGCAGATTTTCTGATTTCTTTAAAAGAAACCTGAGTTGGAAAATAAATTTCAAAAATTTTTGTATTTACTCACAGACACAAGAATTTTTTTAAGCAGAAATTTACTGAGGTAGAAATTGCGGGAACTGTAGAGAAAATTATTATATGTATAAAAAAGAATTGACTTTAAATTTAAATTACAATATTTTATTTTATATAATTGTATTACATGACGTACTTTATTTATAATTTGAAAAAATTTTTTTTTTTAATTTTTTACCGGTATAGTATTACTCAATGAGATTGTTTATTTACACCAGTCACGCTATCATGAACACTTAGTTAAATTTATTGAACAATGCTTGAGGAGGCGAGACTTTTTTAAAATCTAATTTCAATTAGATTAATCATCATAAAAGTTTAAAGCAAAGAGATTTTTTATAAAGCAAGGAATACTGAGAAATGGAGAAATTCCGAATACTCAAAAAATTAAGAGATTCAAGAATTTTAGACAATTCAGAGAAGTTTAGGGATTTAGGAGGATTTTTGGGATTTACTAAATTGCGAAAATTCAAGAAATTTAAGGTATATAGGATTTTCAAGAATTTCCAGAAATTTATAAAATTCAAGGAATTCAGAGAATTTGGAAAATACCTAGTGAGAATTGAAGAAATTCAGTGAATCTAGGGATTCGTAGAATTCAAGAAATTCTAAGAATTTGAAGAATTCAAAAAATATAAGGAATTGCGATAATTCCAAGAATTTAGGGTATAGCAAATTTCCAAGATTTTCTAGAAATTCAGAAAATTTAAGGAATTTAGAAAATTCCGAGCGATAATTCAAGGAATTCAGAGAATTCAAGAAATTTGGAGAATTCAAGGAATTTGGATAATTCAAGAAATTTGGAGAATTTAAGGAATTCAGAGAATTCAAGAAATGCAGAGAATTTAAGGAATTTCCATAAATTAGAGAATTTGAATGAATTAAGAGAATTCAAGATATTCAGAGAATTTAAAAAATTCTGAGAGTTCGTAGAATTCAGAGAGTTCAAACAATTTAGACAATTCTAGAAATTTAGAGATTTAGTGAAATTCCGAGGAATCCAAGAATTCAGAAAATTCAAGGAATTTTGATAATGCAAGGAATTCAGATCATTTCAGCAATTTAGAAAATTTCAAGAATTTAGAGATTGTAAATAAACTTAGAAAAATCAAAGAACTTAAGGAATTAAAGATTTTTATATTATTCAAGAATTTCTGGGAATTCAGGGTTTGTAGAAAATTCAAGAATCTCAAAGAATTTAGGGTATAGCAAATTTCAAAGAATTTCTAGAGATTCAGAAAATTTAAGGAATTCAGAAAATTCTGAGCGAGAATTCAATGACTTCGGAAAATTCTAGGAATTTAAAGAATTTAAGGAATGTGGAGAATTTAAGGAATACAGAGAATTTAAGGAATACAGAGAATTCAAGAAATTCCGAGAATTTAAGAAATGAAGTTTAGGGAATTCTGAGAGTTCGAAGAATTCAGAGAGTTCAAAGAATTTAGCAAATTCTATTCAGTTAGAGAATTGGTGAAATTCAGAGGAATCCCAGAATTCAGAGAATTAAAGGAATTTTAATAATACAAGAAATTCAGATAATTTAAACAATTTAGAAAATTTCAAGAATTTAGAGATTTAAATAAATTTAGGAAAATCAAGAAAATTAAGGAATTGTAGGTATTTATAATATTCAAGAATTTCTGGAAATTCAGGGTATTTAGAAAATTCAAAAATCATTAGGAATTCAGAGAATTCAAATTATTTAAAGAATTCATGAAATGCAGATTATTTAAGGAAACCAGAAAATTTAGGGAATTTAAGGTACACAAAAATTTAATAAATGAAGAGAATTAATGGCATTCAGAGAATTTAAGAAATTCAGGGAATTTAAGGAATTCAGAGAGATAGGGAATTCAGATAATTTAAGAAGTTCGTAGAATTCAAGCAATTCTGAGAATTTAAAAAATCAGAGAATTTAAGGAATTGCGAGAATTCAAAGAATTTAGGGTATAGAAAATTTCCCAAAATTTCTAGAAATTCAGAAAATTGAAGGACCTCAGAAAATTCCGAGTGAGAAATCAATGAATTCGGAGAATTCAAGGAATTTGGAGAATTTAAGAAATTCAGAGAATTTAAGGAGTTTCGATAATTTAGGAAATTCAGAGAATTGAAGGAATTTCGATAATTCAGAGAAGTGAAGGAATTCAGAGAATTCAAGAAATTCGGAGAATTTAAGAAATGCAGACAATTTAAGGAATTCTGAAAAGATAGAAGAATTCAGGAAGTTCACAGCATTTAGCAAATTCTAGGAATTTAGAGAATTAGTGAAATTTATAGGAATCCAAAAATTCAGAAAAGTCAAGGAATTTTGATAATATAAGGAATTCAGATCATTTAAGCAATTCAGAAAATTCAAAGAATTTAGAGATTTAAATAAACTTAGCACAATCAAGGAAATTTCGGAATTGAAGTTATTGATAATATGCAAGGATTTCTGAGAATTTAGGGTACTAAGAAAATTAAAAAATCATTAGGAATTCGTAGAACACAAAGTGTTTAGAGAATTCATGAAATCCAGATAATTTAAGGAATTTAAGGTATGAAAAAAAGTTAATGAATTAAGAGAATTTATGGCATTCAAAGAATTCAGAGAATTGAGGAAGTTTAAGGAATTCAGGGAATTTAAGGAATTCAGGGAATTTAAGGATTTCAGAGAATTTAAGGAGTTCGTAGAATTCAAAGAATTCAGAGAATTTAAGGAATTCGTAGAATTCAAAGAATTCAGACAATTTAAGGAATTCGTAGAATTCAAAGAATTCAGACAATTTAAGGAATTCGCAGAATTCAAAGAATTCAGAGAATTTAAGGAATTCGTAGAATTCAAAGAATTCAGAGAATTTAAAACATTCGTAGAATTCAAAGAATTCAGAGAATTTAAGGAATTGCGAGAATTGAAATAATTCAGGGTATAGAAAATTTCCAAGAATTTCCAGAAATTCCAAAAATTTTAGGAATTCCTAATATTCCGAGCGAGAATTGTATGAATTCGGAGAATTTAAGGAATTTGGAGAATTCGAGAAATTCAGATAATTTAAGAAATTTTGTTAATTCAAAGAATTGAAGCAATTCAGAAAATTGAAGGGATTCAGAGAATTAAAGGAATTCAGAGAATTCAAGAAATTCAGATAATTTAGGATATGCCAAAAATTTAAGGAATTCTGAGAATTAAATTAATTCATAGAGTTCCCAGAATTTAGAAAATTCTAGGAATTTAGAAAATAAGTGAAATTTAGAGAATTCAAGAAATTCAGAGAATTCAAAGAATTTTGATAATGCAAGAAATAAAAAATAGGTAATAAAAAAAAGGTATAAAAAGGTATAAAAATTCAAAGAATTTAGAGATTTAAATAAACTTAGTGAAATCAAGGATTTTAAGGAATTAAAGTCATTTATAATATTCAAGGATTGCTGTGAATTCAGGGTATTTAGAAAATTAAAAAATCATTAGAAATTTATAGCATTCAGAGAATTTAATAAATTCAGGGAAGTTTAAGAAATTCAGGGAATTAAAGGAATTCAGGGGATTTAAGGAATTTATGGAATTTAAGGAATTCGGATAATTTAATAATTTCAGAAATTTAAAGGAATTCGTAGAATTCAAGAAATTCTGAGAATTTAAAGAATTCAGAGAATTGAAGGAATTGCGAGAATTGAGAGAAATCAGGGTATAGCGAATTTTCAAGAATTTCCAGAAATTCAAAAAATTTAAGAAATTACATAAATTTCAAGCGAGAATTCAATAAATTAGGAGAATTCAGAGAATTAAAGGAATTTGGAGAATTCATGAAATTCAGATAATTTAAGAAATCCAGATAATTTAAGGAATTTAAGGTACAAAAAATTTAATGGATTAAGAGAATTTATGGCATTCAGAGAATTTAAAAAATTCAGAGAATTTAAGACATTCAGGGAATTTAAGAAATTCGGGGGATTTAAGGAGTTTATGGAATTTAAGGTATTCAGAGAATTTAAGAAATTCAGAGAATTTAAGGAATTCAGAAAATTTAAGGAATTGCGAGAAATGAAAGAATTTAGGGTATAGCCAATTTCAAAGAGTTTCCAGAAATTCAGAATATTTAAGGAATTCCAAAAATTCCGAGTAAGCATAATTTAAGGAATTTCGATAATTGAGAGAATTGTAGGAATTCAGAGAATTCAAGAAATTCAGAGAATTTAGGATATGCCAAAAATTTAAGAAATTCTAAAAGTTCGAAGAATTTATAGAGTTTAAGAAATATAAAAAATTCTAGGAATTTAGAGAATTTGTGAAATTCAGAGGAATTCTAAAATTCAAAAATTCAAGGAATTTTGGTAATGCAAGGAATTCAGATCATTTAAGCAATTCAGAAAATTCAACAAAATTTAGAGATTAAAATAACTTAGCAAAATTAAGGAATTAAAGGAATTGAAGGTATTTATAATATTCAAGAAATTCTGAAATTCAGGCTATTTAGAAGATTCAAGAGCCTCTAGGAATTCAGAGAATTCAAGAAATTCAGAGAATTTAGGATATGCCAAAAATTTAAGGAATTCTGAGAATTCAAGGAATCATGCAAGGAATTCAGATCATATAAGCAATTCATAAAATTCAAAGGATTTCGATATGAAAATAACTTAGTAAAATCAAGGAATTTAAGGAATTGAAGGTATTTATAATATTTAAGGATTTCTGGAAGTTCAGGGTATTTAGAAAATTCAAGAATCTCTAGGAATTCAGTAGATTCAAATCATTTAGAGAATTCATGAAATTCAGATAATTTAAGGAATTATAAGAATTGAAGGAATTTAAGGCACGCAAAAAATTTATTAAAATAAGAGAATTAATGGCATTCAGAGAATTCAAGGAATTAGGGAAGTTTAAGAAATTCAGGGAATTTAAGGAATTTAGGGAATTTAAAAAATTTAAAGAATTCAAGGAGTTCAACGAATTCAGAGAATTTTAGGAAATAAGGGGCGTCAGAGAATTCAGAAAATTTATATACTACAAGATCTCAACTAATTCAAAAAATTTGAAAAATGAAAACTTTTTTTTTATCATAATCCACGAATGTAAGAAAATAAGAACATTCCAGAATTTCGTGAACCCAAGAGAATTTGAGGAATTTAAGAGCATTTATAAAATTCAAGGATTTCTATAAATTCAGGGTATTTAGAAAATTCAAATATCTCTAGGAATTCAGACAATCTAAGCATTTAGAGAATTCTTGAAAATGAGATAATTTAAGCAATAAAGAGAATTGAAGGAATTTAAGGTGCGCATTGAGAGAATTTCAGTAATTCAGCGAATTCGGTAAATTTAAGGAATTAAGAACATTCAAGGATTTCGAGCAACTCAGAGAATTTTAAGAATTTGAGAGCATTTATAAGATTCAAAGACTTTTATAAATCCATGATATTTAAAACATTCAACGAACTCTAGGAATTCAGAGAATTCATGGAATTCGAAAAATTCGGAGAATTAGAATAATTCGAGGAATTCAGAAAGTAAAGAAATTTAGATAACACAGCCACACAAAAAAACTCTTTTTTCTGATCTGGAGTTCAGACCATGGTTTTATATGTTTTTGGGGTCGCTGAATCCGATCTCGAGGTCCAAAAAACACCAGCACTTCATGATTCTGGCATAACCTAAAAAAAACTCATAAAATTTTTTTTTTTTAATCCGGGAGTCAGACCATATTTTTATATATTTTTTGGGTCGCTGAATCCGAATCTGAAATCCAAAATTTCCCAGAATGTTAGGATTTCGACATAAACTTAAAAATAACAATTAATGTATGCTATTTAACGCTTTAAGGTTTTGACTTTAGCATTACCTCTGGGGTATTTTAGATCTCGGATTCGGATTCAGCAACCGCAAAAACTTACAATAAACGTAGTCTGATCAGCAGACAAAGAAAAAAAAAATTATGAAGGTTTTTTAGGTCATGTCAGAACCCTGACGTGGTGAGGATTTCTTTACCACGGATTCCGATTCAGCGACCCCAAACATATAGTAAACATGGTCTGACCTTCAGATAAGGAATAATATTTTTAATAAAAATTCGGAATATTCGTGGAATTAAGGAGATTCAAAGATATCAGAAAATTAAGAGAATTTCAGGGATAAAAGAGTATTCATGGGATTCACTGAATTACAAGAATTCAAGGAATTCCGAGAATTTATAATATTCAAAGATTTCTTAGAATTTAGATAAATCGAGCATTTCAGAAGACGTTGGAAATTCAAGGAATTCATAAAATTGACGGAATTCAAAAACTTGAGGGAATTCAACAAATTCAAAGAATTCAATAAATTAGGAAAAATTACTTAAATTCTCAGAATTTATTTACTTTCTACACATTTCTAAATATCTTCATGTTTATTTATTTTCTGAACTTATTAAATTTCACGAAATTAAAAAAATCATTCTAGTATGTTAATTCTCTAAAAAGTTATAGTGGAACAAGGGGAAAAACAAAATTAACAAAACTATAAGATTTCTTTTTGCTGCACCTATTCGGATGAAAAGTAAATTTTTTTTTGTTTTTGAGAGGGAAAAAAATAAAAGGACACTCGGGTTGGTGAAATTCATCAGGACTAAAAGTCCACTTTCGAGAGAATAAAGCTAGAGACTCTTACTATGAAAAATCACAGTGATCAACAGCCACCTCTGATCTCGCCATTTGTCTGAGTGCCCCAGAACCGGAAGAAGGTATTCGAGATGAATCCTGAAATATGTCCCAAATGGGAAATCTTTTTACCATATCACGAGATTTGAAGGACGATCAATTTTAGACATTTTTGATTCATATTCAGGGACATTAGGAAGCATCCGCTTGTCCAGTTTTTTATTCAAGGGATAGAAAATAATATATTGAAGATTTCTTAATATTGAAAATCTCACCACCTTACTTTATGCCAGTAAATTTTTTTCTTTAAGGTTCAATTCCACATGGTTGAATTTGGATCTTTTAAAAAACAATATATTTTTGACAAAAATAATACTGCAATAAAGAAATTTAGTTATAAGGTTAACAGTTGAACTTTGAAGCAAAACGAAACAATTTAAAACAAAATAGTTGAACTTTTAACCAAGTAGTTAAATTATCGATCAAAAAGAATAAATTTTTAATCTAAATGTCGATTTCAGAATATAAATTATAAAATAAAAAAAAACGAAATCATTTGGTTTTTAAGAGAATGGTTTAATTTAAATGGAAACTGATAAATCTTTTTAAAAAATAGATTTTGAACCAAGCATTTTTATTTTAAACCAAAGAAGGTAAGATTTGTACCAAAAAAATTTGAGTTTGAAAACAAAAAGACAATTTTTTAACGGAATAGTTGAATTTTCAGGCACAAAAGTTTTTTTTAATCAAAAAAAGAATAAATTCAAAGAAATTTTTGAATTTTTTAAGCAAAAGGGCGACTTGAAAAAAAATTACGTTTTTAAGCTACTGAGATGAATTTTCTATAATACAGTTGAATTTTCGAACCGAAAATAACAATTTTTGATAACAAATTTTAATTTTCAAGGAAATAGTTTTATTTTTAACTGAAGAAAGAGTTTTTAACAAAAATGAAATTAAACTTCTGCAGTTGATATAACTTATTTTTAACGAAAAAAGAAAAAAAACCTAACAACTCGAATCATTAAAAAAAACAGAATATATTTTTATCAAACATTTTTATTTGCAAACGCAGAAAATAAAGTTTTAATTAAAAGAGATGATATTTTGAACCATAAACTCGATTTTAGAAAATAAAAAACTTGAATTTTAAAATAAAAAAGACTTTTCAGTCAAAAATGAAAAAAAAAAAAAATGAACGAAATTGTTAAATTTCTTAATTGAACAATGAATTTTCTAGACAATAAATAATTTTTTAATGACAAAATATGAATTTACAACCAAATATTTAATTTGTAAAAAAGTTCGTTTCCAAATAACAAGTTTAATATTTAACTAAAATCCTAAGATAAGAAAAAACTGAAACGAAAGCTAAGCCTTGAAAAAATCCTGATTCAAAAAATTGGTTGCTAAAGAGCAAAAACAATTCACTTAAAAAAATAACATAATATAATACTATTTGAAAAATTATTCTTAGTGAGGTTCAATGATTATTTATTCATGAAAAAAAATTTAAAGCAAAACTTGAGATTTCAGAAAAAAAGTTCTTTCTTGCATCACTCTAAGAGAAGATAGTTATAAACAATAATTAATTGTTTAAATTAGCATCTTTTTGTTAATTTGCATTTATTATTAACTCATTAAATGGAATGTCGACTCAAAGTTTAAGAGCTTTAAAAAAAAAATTTTAGCACTTATCTAAACGAAAGTAGTTATAAACAATTAAAATTTGTTTAAGCAATTATGTTTTTCAACTTGGATTCTTTTTTTACTTTACTGAGTAAAAAGTAGGTAAAAGGGTTAAATACAGTAATAAAAATTTGTTAATATCATTATTTTTTCTATGTTAAATCAGCCTAAATGAAAATTAGACAAATAGTTATAAATTTCAACAATTAAATCAATTTTCTGTAATTATTGAAATTTTATCTTATGAATAATTCTAATTTGTTTAAACAATTAATTCGGTAACTTAAGTTAATTATTAAACTTACATTATTAAAAATCAGACAAAAACTGGAATATTTTTAAATATTAATAAAATATTACTTTTGAAATATCATCCCTATAAGTCTATTAGGGAAAAAATTATTTTTTTGAGTTTTTTGCGCTATTTATAATTTTTCTTGTCTTTTAAAAATTTTAATTTTTAATTTTTAAATAAAATTTATTTCTAATGCATAAAACACTACTATACATTGATAATATTATGTAAATATAATTTTTTAAACAATTTATTAATTGTGTTCTGCAATTTTCTCTTAGAATAGAGTTATAAAATCGTGGCTTTTTGAACATTTCCAACTTTTTGTCCAATTGCAATTATATTGAGTAATATTTAATGAATGCTAACAAAAATAATTTTTTAAACAATTTATTCTTATTTTTAATAATATTTTCTTAAAATAATGCTAGAAAATTGCAGTTTTTTCAAGAATGTTTCACATTTTGTCCGATTTGAAATTGCAGTCGTAAATAATAAATTCTGGTTTAAAAAATTAATTGTTTACAAAATTTATTAATATTTCCAAAAATATTAAATATCAATAATGCTAGAAAGTTGCGTTTTTGGCTAAAATTTTTAGCTATTGATCTAGTTTTCACTTGGAGTGAGGTAAAACATTAATTCAATTATAAAAAAAATATTTAAACAAATGATTATTGTTCATAACTATCTTCTTCTGTATTACTTATAGATAGTTGTAATTTCTATTAAATTTTTTTACTTTTTAGGTACTTTTTACTTACAAAAATAATATATATTGCAAATTAACATATTTGTTTAAACAATTTATTAAGTTTATAACTATTCACTCTTAGATAAGTGCTAAAAAGTTGTGGTTTTTTCTGAAATTTTAAAATTTGGTTTACTTTTTACTTAGTAATAATTAATATAAGTCAAATAAGGTGCTCATTTAAACAATAGCTAATTGTTTATAACAATCTTTCTTCGATGATTTCTAGAGATTTTTTTCTTAAATCTTTAGTTGGGCTGTGACTTTTTAGTTATGAAAAAATAATAAGTGAATTTTAATAAAAATAATTTTTTATATTGTATTGGGTTTTTAGAGTGACTAATTTTTGCTTTTTTCCCAATGTTAACAAAAATCAATTTAATAAAAAAAGGTATTTGAGTGGGAAGAGTTTTTTTTTAATTACAAAAAAGTCTATTGCAAAGAAAAATTTTTGTTGGTCAATATTTTAGTATCAATGCCCCCACCCTTCCTCGATGGATATTTTTTTGGGAATCCCTGGGGTCTATGTAGAAAATTTTAAAAAATATTTTAAATATTTGTTTTATTTCAGAAAAATATATTCACAAAAAAAAGAAATTAAAAAAAATATTATTCTTTCAATGTTTATTTATTATTTTTGGTCATAATTAAAAAGGCAAAGCAAAGTTAAACATTTAGGAAAAATCAACATTTTTCTAGCACTTGTATTAGAGAAGAAAGTTATAAACAATTATAAATTGAATAAAGAACTATTTTTATTTAACTTGCATAATTATTTTCATACTATGTAGGGAGTTAAAAATAAATATAACAATAATAATAATAATAGTTTGTTAGGTTATATTATTTATATTATTTACAATAATAATCAATTGTTTAAACAATTATTTTGTGGAAGTGAATTAACTATTACCTTACTCTAAATACAAAGTGGATTAAAAGTTGAAAATTACAGAAAAAACTGCAACTTTCTCGAATTACTATAGGAGAAAATAGTTATAAACAATATAAATTTGTTTAATAAATTAGTTTTGTTAGATTTTAGTAATTATTACCTGACTCTAAGTACAAAGTGGTCAATAAAGTGCCATTAAAACAAAAAATTTCTAGCATTATTCAAAGAGAATATTATTAACAATAATTATAAATTGTTAAAAAAATTATTTTTGTCGATGTGAATTAATTATTACCTCACCCTAAGTACAGATTGGACAAAAGATTGAAAATTTGAAGAAAAAACAGCAACTATCTAGTATTATTATAGAAGAAGATAGTTATAAACAGTAAATATTTTTTTAAACAATTATTTTTGCTAAAAACAATCAAAGAATAATTCTCTCCAGTTAAAAATTAGACACAAAATTGATAATTTAACAAAAAACTAATTAATGTTAAAACTAATTAACAACTAATTAACAACCTCACTCTAAATAAAAATTAAAAAAAGAGTGGAAAATTTAAAAAAACGCGATTTTTCGTCACTTTTCGAAGAGAAAATTGCTACAAACAATCATAAATTGTTTAAACAATTTATCTAAAAATCTGAGTAGAAGTAAAAAGTATAATTTTTTGCATAAGAAACCATTTATATTTTTTTTAGACGAGAAAAATTCATGAGTGCCAAAAGTTGTAAAACCTATTTTTTCACTTTTGGGGTTTTTTTGTAACCGTATAAAACAGACCTTTTGGGGTGAGAAAAAGTAATATCTAAATATCACTTTACAATCAAACAAAAAATGAATATATTTTTGTTGTTATTCAAAAAAATTCTTGGGCAATATGCTCAAAAATACAAAAAATAAAAAATTTTCAATGAATTTTCGCACCACTCTACGTAACGAGCTACTCTTAATTAACAAATTAATATCTCGTAAACTATTAGACACAGAAAGTTCTAGTAGGGTCCATTTTAAAGGTATTTTTTTATTTTTTATTTTTAGTCAATTTCATAAATTTCAATTAAATTGTTTTATCGAAAACATTATAATTAATAAGGATATGTATGAGAAGTAGAATTTCTTTGAGATTAAAAATAATGTTGGATAAATAATAATTCTGCAATCTGAAACAAACATTCTGATAAATATATTCCGGCATAATAGTCTGGAAACTTTTTTATTCTACCAAAACGAATTTATATCGCTTTTCGATATTTCCCAGGACCTTCTTGCAGCTCGGTCCTCGGTTAAATCGCAGAGAGTTTTTGCGCTATATCCAATGATTAATTACCTAGTCCATGAAATGGAAATATTTTGTGTGTATATTTGTGTGACAATCAAACCGATTTCTTCATACCTCTCTCATAATTGGATGTTCAATTAAAAAGAGGCATTTTTAATCAATCATCTTTATTTGGACAACCAATCAAAGCCTTTAATAATTTTATCAATTTAGTTGATTTTTGAAGTTTTCAAGACAACTATAAACTTTCTTCGACCGTTTTTTAAATAACTTTGTTATTTCCACGCAGAAAAACTTCTTTTGGTGATACGGTCAACCAAAAAAAAAAAAAAGAGATTTGTTGTTGTCAATTATTTAATAAAACCCTCATTACGTACGCTTCGATCCCTATGTGGGTCTTCTTCATAGTAAAAACATCCTATGTCAAAATATAAATAGATAAGAAAATGTACGCAAAGTATAAAGGCCGTAGCAGGATAAGCATGGTCTGTATGCCCCCGCTCGAATGTGATTTATATTGCGGGGGCAAGTGAGTTTCCCTATAAGATAAATTTACCCCAAGTATCAACTTAAAAAAAAATTTTTTACGAAAGTTATAAACAAATTTTAAAAA
>JAAAKG020024056.1:0-10174 GCA_010014905.2 Druon quercuslanigerum | reverse complement strand
AAATTGTATCAGATGACAAAAATACATCAATATGCATCACATACAAGGAGATTCGAAGACTATCAGAATAAAATTTGATTCGTTTTTGCCTAAAACTGTTCAAACTATACATTTGTTTAAAATAATTGTTGATAAATTATACAATTTGTATCAGATAACAAAAATACATCAATGTGCATTACAAGCTAGGCGATTCGAAGACTATCAGAAGAAAATTTGGTTCGTTTTTGCCTAAAACTGTTCAAATCATGCATTTGTTTAATAAATGTAACAAATTATATTAAATGACAAAAATACATCAATGTGTATCACAGGAAATGAGATTCAAAGACAATCGGAAGAAAATTTGGTTCCTTTCTGCCTAAAACTGTCTCAATGATTTACTTGTTTATAATAATTTTTAATAAATTTAACAAATTGTATTCGATACCACATTTTCATGATCAAATTTCACCTCATTGCTCTAAACGTGCAATTCCAATGCATAAATCTACTTTACAAAAAAATAATCAATCACAATGGCTGTATATTGCAAATATTTGTTTATAACAAATAACTTGACATAACAAGAAATTTTTTTTCTTCCTCCGACCCTTTTGTATTAAACCTGAAGCCTAATACCAGTAAGAAGAATTTTCAAGGATAATTAAAACACAAAATTAAAAAAACCGACAATTTTTTTGCTATTTGCCACTCTATAAAAATTTAAACAAATTGACAGATTTCTTGAGAATTGAATGTTGAACTTTTTCAAACAAAAATTGAAAATCGATTAAGAATTGTGACCAACAGGTAAATTTAGAATCACTAACTCCTGATTCACCTTCTAGTTGAATTTGCAATCAAAACAATTAGTTCTTAGTTAGAAAAATCATAATTTTTAATTTTTAAATCCAAGATACGAATTTCACTAAAAAGATTGATTCTAAACGAGGCAAGTAAGAGTTAATATTTCAACCAAAAAAAAGGAGTTTTTAACAAAATAGAGGAATCATCAATCAAAACGGACGGATTTTTAACCAGGAAAGATTTTTTAGTTAAATGTAAAAAAAATGTCAAGAAAAGTGCTGAATTTTTAAACTAAACAGCTGAATTATCTAGGAAGACGAATTTCCTTAAAAAAAGTGGAATTTTTAACCCAAAAATATAATTTTCAACAAAAAAGTTGATTTTGAACTAAATAGTTGACTTTTAAACGAAAAATGATCAATTTTCAACTAAAAAAAGAATATATAATTTTTTTGTTTGAAAAAGTGTATTATTGATAAAAGAAAACAACTTTTATCAAAAGAGTTAAATTTTCAACAAAAAAAAATTTGTGACGAATAACATTCATTAAAAAAAAAGTATTTCAACTTTCGAACAAGTAGCTGAATTTTCAATTAAAAAGATTAATTTTCTAAAAAAAGAGACGAATTTATAACAAAATTTTTTATCAAAATAGCGTATTTTCAATAAAAAAGTTACACTTTAAAACGAAATTCATCAACATGAATTTTCAAGATAGCAGTTAAAAAAAACAGAACTTTTAGGCCCAATTTTAAACTTTCAACCAGTAATATAATAGTTGAATTTTGAGATTAGAAAAATTAATTTTTAATTAAAAAAATAATTTTCAGCAAAATAGTTAAGTTTTTAACTTGTTATCAGAATTATTCACCAAAAGAAATGAATTGTGTACCAAAAATATAATAGTAATCTTGTCAAATTAAAGGAATTAAGTTTAAGTTTTAACACAATAATTATTTTTCCAAAAAAATATTTAAACCTTTAGCTTTTATTCCTAAACATAAATTGTGCATTTAAAAAAAATGTCACTTTTTAACCAACAGAACTCCTCTAAAGCAAGCAGTTAAATTTTCAATAAAGAATTGAATTCGTAAGCAAACTTATAATAGTCGATATTTATTTTTAAAAAATGTTTAATTTTGAATGAAAAATAGTTGTACGTAACCAAAAAAGTTAAATTTTTAACCCAAAAAACAAATTTTTAACAAAACTGTAAAATTTTAATAAGAATACATGAATTTAAAACAAGAAATTTAATTTTTAACAAAAAAGTTAATTAACAACTAAATAGATGAACTTGAAACCAAACAAAATATCAATATTCAACGTAAATAAAAGATTTAAGTTTTCAATTAAACAAATACAAATTTATAAAAAAAATAGTTGACTTTAAATATAAAAATAATCAATTTTTAACTAAAAAAAGAATATTTAAATTTTTATTTGAAAAAATGTATTATTAATCAAAAAAACAACGAACTTTTGTCAAAAGAGTTAAATTTTCAACCAAAAAAATATTTTTTACAAATAACAATTATTTTTAACAAAGTATTTCAACGTTTAAACAAGTAGCTGAATTTTCCATTAAAAAAATTAATTTTCAACAAAAAGAGACGAATTGATAACAAAATGCATCAATTTGTAAACAAATGGTTAAATTTTTAACTAAAAGTTTTTAATTTTAAAAAAATTATTGCAATATTTAAATTTTTGATCCAAAAAGCGTATTTTCAAGAAAACAGTTACATTGTTAAACAAAATTTCACCTGCATGAATCTTCTAAATAGCAATTCAAAAAATATAAAACTTTTAGGCCAAATTTTTAAACTTCCAACCAGTCATATAATAGTTGGATTTTTAGATAAAAGAAATTAATTTTTAATAAAAAATAATAATTTTCAGGAAAATAGTTAACTTTTCAACCTATTATTAGAATTATTCACCAAAAGAAATTAATTGTGAACCAAAAATATAATAGTAATCTTGTCAAATTAAAAGAACTAACTTTTAATGAGAAATACGAATATTTAACAAAACTGTTAAGTTTTGATTGAAATAATAAAATTTGTAACAAAATACTTTAATTTTTTTTAAATAATTATTTTTCAAAATAAATACTTAAACTTTTAAGTAAAATTATAATTCCTCAGCACAAATGATGCATTTGAAGAAAAAAAAGTTTTTAACAAACAGCACACCTTTAAAGCAAGTAGTTAAATTTTCAATAAAAAATTGAATTTGTAAGGAAACTAATAATAGTCAATATTTCATTTTAAACAAAATTTAATTTTGAATCAAAAACAGTTGAAAAATAGTTGAACCAAAATGTTAATTTTTAAACCAAACACTGTAAAATTTTATTAAGGAAATATGAATTTAAAACAAAAAGTTAAATTTCAGCAAAAGATTTAATAACCAAATAGTTTAACTTTAAACAAAAAAATCAATAATCAAGAAAAATAAAATATTCAGGTTTTCAATTAAAAAAATACAAATTTTCAAAAAAATAGTTGAATTTTCAAACAAAGAGATTGATCTTAAATTATGCAATGAATTTTTACGAAAATAGATGAACTTTCTAAGAAATAGGTGGATTTTGAATTAGAAAGTTAATTTTTTAACAAAAAAAATGAGCTAACAATAAAATACATCAATTTTCCACCAGATTCTCAAAATTTTAAAAAAAAATGTCAATTTTCAACTAATAATGTAACAGGTAAATTCACAGTTGAAAAATTAATTTTCAATAATAAAAGAACGAATTTTTAGTCAAAAAAATAATTTCTCAATAAACAATTGAAAAGTTGAATTTTTAACTAATATAGATCAATTTTCGACGAAAAATACTGCAAATAAATATTTATTAAAAAAAATTAATATTTAACAAAATAGTTAAGTCTGCAACCAAACAGTAGAACTTTTAATGAAAAGAGATCAATTATTATTAAGCAAAAATGTGACATTTGATTCTTTAATTAAATAATAATATCTTTCGACAAAAAATAGATTTTTGTCTATTTATTCAGTTCGCATTCAAGTAAAAAAATGAGAATAATTGATTTTTAAAAAGAGGAAAATAAATAAGAATTCTTTAAAAGATGAGTAATGGAATAGATAACAGAGTGTCTAAATATTTAGGTGCATTACTTGTAAAATAAAATTGCTTAGTTTAATTTTTTCAGAATCAAAAAAAGTTAGTATTTTAATTTATATTTTCTATGTGTGATGTCACATTTTTCGGTTCTCCCCCCACCCATCCATTTGCGTGAAGAATCATCATAAAATCACTAAGAAATAAAAAAAAATGAATAAAAAGAAGGTAAGGAAAAGTGAGGAAAAGGCGGCTTCATTTTAGCACACATTTTTATCCCCTGCGCTGTACGCATTTCCGGTGAGCTTTCATCCGAGTTTTGTAATATTTTCTGGTCACGTCTAGGATATGCAGGAACTTTAAAACGTGGTGCCTTCGTGCTTACAGAATATTAAAGCCATTCATATTTACCCAGAAACTAGATACAGTAGGCACGTAATAACGCATTTTTTATCCTGCAGAAAAAATTGCTCCTGGCTCAGGTCTTCCCACCTATATAGTTGGTCTTCTCTTGTTTATGCTTCTATATCATATTGCAAAATTTAAGTTCAAAAAGAATTTTTTTTTTTAAATTAACAACACTGAAACTTCTCTGACAAAAAAACTTCTCTTTATTTAGTAATTTTAAAGCTTACCTTCCATCCCGTCTTCGCCAAACTTCTTCCTCCTCTGCTACCTTCTCCAATTCCCCCTCTCCATACCCTCCCCTCTCTACTGGGTTAGAACGGGGCATCTGTGACACGGAGCACGTTGTCACATTGGCTTTATTTTAAAAAGTAATAACTAGAGAGCAGCACTAATCATTTCCAAAACCTGTCTATGTAGGCTAACTCTTGGTATGATAAAGGTGTCACGATTACATTGGCTGTGTTAACGGATAATCAAAAATCATATTTTTTAGGAATAGAGGAAATTTATATTAACCTTAATATATACTTTTTTAAATATATTACTTAACTAAAGTTTGGGCTACACTTTTCCTGCAATTAAATTTTTTGTGACAACATGCCCGGGCCAGGGGGCATGTTGTCACAAATGAAATTTCATTATTTATTATTAATTAATAACTAAATCATTAGGATTATCTAAAATTCGATACCGTGCAATTGAAGCTGTGGGTTTACTTCAAACTTTGGCGTATCACATTCTTTTTAAATTTCAAATCTAAAAAAAAAGAAAAGTCGTCGAATAAAGTGTGACAACATGCCGCGGTCTACCCTACCCCTTTCAGAGCCCTCAATTCTCCTCCCGAAATCTATCACACCACCCTACGAGCTCACACATCATTTCCCATGGATACCCACCCTCACTTTCAATCACTTCTCCTACTTCATCTCACTTCCGCTACTTTTCACTTACTTTTCCACGCATTTCCCCTACTTTCCTTCAATATTTTTTCTTATTTTATCTACTTTCCCTCCTCTTAAATGTCATCACTTCACATACGTCCTCTCCCATTATTCACTATAAATTGATTTACTCTCCTCTAATTTTCCTCAATTGCCCTTCTTCCCCATCCTATACTTATCTTCATTTCCCTCAGTTCCCCCACTTCTCTTCTCCTTATTTTCACTCATTTCTCTTCTCTTCCCTTCCTGAGAAAAGTAAGACGGACTGACACTCGACCGAAACTATTAGGGTTTCTGTCCGGGGCTATGAAATCCTAAAATTTAATTTGCAGCTAAACTAATTGTATTTTCAAACAAGGTAGTTAACTTTAACGGAATAGATAAACTTTCAAACAAATAATTTAACTTTTTAAAAGATTTTGATTTTTTTATCAACTAGATGATTTTTTACCTACAAAGACCTACAAAATTTTCAAAATTTCAACCAAAGAGATGAACCTTCAATTAAAATTATGAATTTTGAAAAAAATAAAGGGGAGTTCTAAATTTAAACAAAGAGGTCATTTTCTAAGAAAAAGTTGATTTTTGAAATAATTTAAAAATAAATGATCAAAAAAGACTTAATTTATTAATTAAGTTCACATTTAAGCAAACAAATGAAAAACGGAGGATTTTTTTTACTGACATGGGAATTTGGATTGGGATATAGAATTAAATTTTAAGAGTAAATAATCTTCAAACTTGAAGAATTTTAAATTAGAAATCGAGAAAATTGAATGTTTTTCAATCTTGAATCTTCCAAATTGAACTTTTAAAAAAATGTTCGAAATTACATTAGGTTTAAAAAAATAATTTTATCGAAAATTTAAGTTTCAAATTTAAAAATTCTGTAATTTTGATGATATACGTTAGCAACTTCTTCAATTTGCAAAATTTAGAATTAAAAACTTGAATTCTGATATTAAAAAAATATTCAAATTTAGGAAGTTTTATTTATATATTTTAATAATTGCAGACTTCAATTAAAATCTACAAAATTGAACAATTTACAAGAAAATACAAAAACACATAATTTTTAATCGTATTTTTAATCGTTTTTTTAAAACGTTAATTAAGTCGTTTAAACCTCCCCATCACACCTTTTCTCCACTACTGCCTCCTCTCCTCGCTTCCAAGGCTGACATTGCCCTTTCCTATCTTTCTGTCCCTAACTCTCACTTCCCTCCCTTTGCTCATCCTCATTTCCCCTACTTCCCCTTCCCTATTTCTCACGACTTTCTGTCATTTTGTTTTTCTCACTTCCCCTACTTTGCATCTGATCACTTTAATTACTTTCACTCTCATCACTTATCATCACTTCCTCTACTGTCCCTCCAATCATTTCACCCCACTTCGTGTTACTTCCCTTCTTCGCCTCACTTAGTGAGCCCTTATTTCTTTGAATTTGTCCCTGATAACCCTCCTCTTTCTTCTCTTACTTTCCCTACTTCCTCTCCCCACATCCTCTATTTCTTCTTCAAGACCCAATTTTGGCCACGTCCTCTATTTTTCCTCCCATCACTTCCCTTCTCCAGCTCCCTTTTTCGTTCCCTAATCAACCGCACTTTCTCTACTTCGCCTTCTCTAATTCCCCCTTACTTTCTTTCTTCTCGTTTACCCTTACTTCGCCTACTTTGCATCACTTCTCTGTGCCTTGTTTTCACACATTTTTCCTTACTTGCCGTCCCTTATTCCCTCTCGTTTATCCTACTTTCCCACCCTACATCCTCTCCCTAATCTACTTTCTAACTCTTATTTCTACACCTGATTTCCCCTTACTTTGTTTCTCTTAATTTTCTCTCAATTTCCCAAACCTCATTTCCATCTACTTCCTCTTTAATCACTTATTCTAATTTCTCGTACTTCCCCTTTTATCACTTTCCCTGATTCCCCTCTCGACATCCCACCTCTCCTATATTACTTTCCCACTTCTGATTCTAACGAATTTTCCCTCACTTGCCCTCCTCTTTTTTGCCGTCACTTGCTCTACTTCAACTCCCTCATTCCCCTCCGCACATCGCCTACTTAACCTACTGCCCTTCTGATATTTCCCTGCTCTTCTCCTACATCCCCTACTTTCCCCTTTCACTATTTCACCTTAGTTTCTCTCTCCTAACTTCCCTCACATCTTCTACTGCCCATCCCTTGACTTTCTCCACTTTCCTACCATTGCACTTTGCTTCCATTCTCCTAAACCCCACTCATAATTTCCCCTCCTTTCCTATTACTTCCTTTCATCGTATGTTCACGATTTGTTCTATCCCGCCCTCCTCATATTTCCTGTCACTTATTCGATTTCTCTTCCCTACTTCCGCTCTCAATAAAACTATTTCAGTTCTTATTTCCCTAACATTCCCTCTGCCAACTTTTTCGTACTTTCCCTACTTCCTGAAACCTTATTTCCCCACACTTCCTACTTTCCATTCTCCAATTTCCTTTTTCTTTCCCTCTCCTGATTTCCCTTTACTGTTCACACTTCCCCCCCTACAATCCCTTTCCGCATCCTCTTTTTCACCTACTTTCAAAACCCTAACTTTTCCACACTTCCCGTCCACTCACTTTCTCTACTTCCTGATCCCTCATTTCCCCTCCAAACACCTACTTGAATGAAAGTGTTACGGGTAGACAGATATCCATTCTAAACTATAAGTGTTTCTTGCCGTGGCTACAAAAAGCTAAAAATTGATTCAGTTTTAAGAATGAAACACATTAGTAAGACTCAGAATTCCAGAATGTCTTTTAAATATAATATATGTATATAAAATCGCACATTAAAAGTAAAATTAAGATTATGATTGAGATTGAAATTAGAATTGAAATTAAAGTTAAACTTGAAATCAAAACTGAAATTAAAATTAAAATGGTTTAAAAGCTGATTTAGCTATTTTAATATTTATATAAAGTTATTAAAAACTGAAGCTTACATTTTAATTTGTGAACCAAGCATTCAATGTAAGAAATGTGTCACAGGCTTAGGTAGCGCTCTATTTTTGCTAGTTAATAATAATCCCTAATGGCTTAAAGTGTACTTTCCGAAGTTCCCTCAGTTTTATTAATTAGTTTTGCGTAAATGCTAAAATATTCTTGTAGCTATTAATACTGACATACCCGGTTCTGCAGGTGCACTATTTTAATAAACTTACTACCACATTCTCAAAGTTTCTCGCATGCTGAAGTGTGCACTTGGATGTTATATAACAATGCTGCATTAAAATTATGCAAATCACTGAATGACATATATTGCGAGAGATAAAGCGAGCGACGAAGTTTTTAATGAAAATTTGTAATCTCAGATTTTCCAGAGGACTATGAAGTTTCACTACGTCACGAGTAAAATGTTAATCAAACAGCACCACTCCAGTGATTCCCTGGATTCGCAGTTTAACGTTTTGCATCGTTTGCATTTAGATGTTCATTTATCCTCAACATGACAGTTATTACCATTCCAAAAAAGAACTAGGATGAACATAATTATTTGCATGATACTTAGGTCGGTTTCACGAGATTGCGCATTTAATTAAAACGTTCGTATTAATAATTATCTAGAATTTAATTTGCTAAAAATTATTTATAACTAGAATCAATATAATGTTCCAATTGATAAAACTCAAATTTAATTGGAAAAAGAAAGCCCAAGTTGCGATTATATCGAAAGGAACTTCTCGAAATCTGAAGCCCAATCCTTGAAGTAAAAAGATCGGAAAAGATAGAGTGAACATTTAATTATTCCAAGGTTCGCTTATTCCAAGACTCTCACGCAACTCCCACCACTGTCCCTGTTCGGGCTTACCCGCGTCAGTAACGGACTAATTAAAACACGGCCCTTACAGCTGGAAGCTCTATTTTGCACGCGCATCGAGACAAGGCAAGGGCGGCCAATCAACGTCGATTGACAAACTCACCCCATTATTCGCGGAAGAAGCGAGTGCTCTTGCAGACTTAGGCTATCCAAATTTTTAAGTTTCTCGGGCAATCTAAATTCAAGTACATTTTTTTTCAATACTCGCTTCTCTATCTCATCCTATTCTGTATCTGTCCAAGTCCTTTTGTATCTATTTTTCAATCTGAATTCACGTTTATCTGTGTCTGTCCTCTCTTTTCCACCTCAACCTATTTATTATCTATTTATATCAATCTT
Source organism: Druon quercuslanigerum (assembly GCA_010014905.2). Taxonomy (NCBI): domain Eukaryota; kingdom Metazoa; phylum Arthropoda; class Insecta; order Hymenoptera; family Cynipidae; genus Druon; species Druon quercuslanigerum. The sequence continues at coordinate 768 of JAAAKG020024056.1, read as the reverse complement.
TTTCGATCTCTATTAATCTAAGTTCCAAACTACAGTGAAACCCTTAAATAGCCCTCCCTTCTATAGACCTTCCGAGAATTGACGCTACGCCGCAGGCACGTGTAACAGGAGCTGCGCGGGTTGCGCGGGGCCTGCGGTTGTCACTCACGCGAGTTCTCAAGTGTCAAGAAACAAAATGCGGAGCGGGCTATAATGAGTTAGTTCCTACAAACCGTCAACTCCAAAATCGGCACTATATAAGAGTTTCACTGTATATTTTTCAATCCCTAACTTTTAGATGGATTCTCCAATTTTTAGGGACGGGAAATGATAAGAGTTCTCAATTGCGGAAGAAAGGAAAAGAGATAGACAAAGATTCGAATTTAAATTAAGGAGATAAAATGAATTTAAGAAAAAAATAAGGGTCCTGGGTTACGAAAGGTAGAGAAAACGATAGAAACTTATTGAGACTGAGGATAGGAAAAAATAGCTTGAGAGAAAGAATAGAGTGAGATAGAGAAAAGAGGATTGAGAGTGAAAAACGTAAATTTAGATTGACAAAGATATAGGAAAAAATCTGCTCGCGTCGCGGAGAGATTCTCATCGCGCGCTTCGCGCGCGGCTCGCTTCGCTCGCAAGTTTCAGCGCGCCTGGGGCGCGCACCTGTTGGATCTCGCGCTACGCGCTCGGACACATTTGCCTTAAGCTTTAAGCTCGGTTCCTCTAGGTTTTTTCACTTCGTGTGCTCGCTATTGCGCGCTTCGCGGGCTATTACACTCTCAGTAAGCT